>LPNX010751767.1:34121-69359 GCA_001517045.1 Pseudotsuga menziesii | reverse complement strand
CCCCCCCCCCCCCTCTCCCCAACAAAAATTCTTGAGAATTGGACTTTTTTGGGGGGGGTCTTTTAAAAACTACCCCGAAAAGTCCCTAGAATTGAACTTTGTGGGGGTGGTTGTAAACACCACCCCCAAAAGTCCTGAGAATTGTAATTTTGGGGGGAGGGTTTAAAAACCGCCCCCAAAATTCCAATTCTTGATACTTTTGAGGGGGGTTTTTAAGAAACGCCCCCAAAGACCTAAAAAAACTTTTTTTTTTTCAGGGGGGGGGTTAAAGAAACCATCACAATCCAAAACCACCCCCAAAATGGTATTTTGTTGTAGTGTCATGATGATGCATCTAGCCTATAGTCTCCTTTCATACAATAGTGACACTATGTTTCGCTTCATTCCATCATCTTGGCCTTAAAATAATTCATAAATGGAAGTGATACATTATTTCCATGTGCACTCAAAATGGACTCAATTCATAACTCAATCCTAGCATAACCATAGGTTTGTGGCTAATGAGAACACATTAACCATGCTACCATCCCATGCCCATTTTGTATCCATCTATTGATCATTAAATATATATTTAAAAATACAATAAACCCATAATAGTTTTATACAATATAAAGTAGTTTACAATATATAACTTCACAAACATCCCCAATATAACTACATTGAATATTATTTTCTCATAAAAAAAATCTAATTAAATGGTTTTCAATGTAGGTCATTGAATCAAATCCAAAGTATCCATCGTACTAATCACTTTCTCTATTTCCAATTCTTTGCGGGAAGAATGGCCAAGATAAAACCCAACAAAAGAAGAAGAAGCCATTAAAATATCCATTGGGTATAATAAACATAATGGTTGAATCTTAGTGCCAAACATATACTTTCTACCTGAATCCATCATAGTGGACTATAATTGTTATCGCTTTCTTTTGGAATGGTGTGTAGAATGGTGCATGAGCTTGACGGAATTGGTCGAGGGAAGATAAATAAACCCCCACATCATTCTCCCTGTTTTTTCGTTAATTCTTTTCATAGGAAAAAAATGTGTTAACATGTATGCCAAATGTGAAAGAATTAACGATGTGTTTGTTGGAGTCACGATTGTCATTAAACCAAAACCTGTAGGTATTAATCTCCACTACAATCACTAGAGTTAGGATCTTGGGAGGTGGTTAGTCCATGTCATGAAACTCACAGGGAGCGTTGAACCCAATGTCCAACAATCTCCCCCCTAGCACGAGCCGGGTGAGTTTAGAACCCTTAACATGTTTCTTTGATACCAATTGTTGGAGTCATGATTTTTGTTAAACCAAAACCTGCGGGTATTAATATCCACTACAATCGCTAGAGTTAGGATCTTGGGAGGCAGTTAGTCCATGTCACGAAGCTCATGGGGAGCGTTGAACCCAATATCCAACAGAGTTGTCCCTAGGAAAAGATAGGCAGAATTCAGGCATAATTCTTCTCGGGAATATGAATATTTTGGTTTCATGACAGAAGAGCCACGATGGAAGAGAGTAGTCATGACTAAAGAGAGTATTCGTACCGAAAGAGAATAGCCATGATGTAAGGAACCATGATAGAAGAAGAAGTGAAATGATTTGAAATGACACCTCGATTGATCGTGGGTAAGAAGTTAGTTAGAATAACACATGCTTTGGTAATAAAGTATATTTGTATTTTTGGACCGATAATTCCTACTATCAGTGTAACTGAATGTATGAGAGTAGGAATGACAGTCTAACAGCTAACATAATAGAGTCGATTGATTACGACATGCAAGGGCCTATAAAAGAGAGAACCCAAGTTGTGTGCGGGTCGGTCTCTGTCGACTCTTGTCTTAGAAGAGTTGTAGAGTTGAAGAGTTGTAGAGAAGGAATTTGATCTAGGATTTGTGGGGATCGATAGTAAAGAGAGCATGAGAGGATGAAAGTCTGTATAGATTGTAGATAATATATAGAACATAGTCTACAAGCTGAATGCACAGATGAAAGGTGCTATATATTTCTCATGCCAGATGAAGAGCGCATTTGTGGTTTTTCCCAGATGGGTTTCCACGTTTTTTTAAGTAAGAGACGTTCCTTCAATTGCATAGTGAAAAAATAAGCATGGATTCAGGTGATGGTCATCTAACAACATTAGAGAGGTGTGAAAAAGGGCCCAGACTGAATATCTAACCATAGCTACTCCTTCCCAACCTTTATACATTGAAAGATTCATACAACAAAAGAGATTAAAGATGAAGGAATAGAAAAACAAAGAGCTAGGAGGGGCCAGTAAATTATCTTGGAGGATTCTTCCTCATCCTCAATGGCCTTGCTGGTGCAAGCTTCTTTGGTGTCCTTGTTGGCATGCTGGAAGGGAGGATCTGAGAGTTGCATGAGATTTTTCATGTGGTTCATATTGCGCTCTACATCCTCCTTGAAGGTGTTGACAGTGAGGTTCACATAGTCCGTGAGGTTTTCATGCTCGCTCATTGACCTGAACAAAATGAATTTAAGCCTCCAGTAATTAGAGATGGTGACTTTTGGCCCAATCCTGAGCTTGAATTCACCATAAATCTCAACCTTCATGGCAGTGATGGAATTGCAAATGTGTTCAGGAATTTCCTCTTGGAAGAGTACTTCCCAATCACCCTCATGCATGTTTTCCCTAGCCATAGACATTGCCGAGGAGGAGGATGAGAGGTAGGTGAGGCTACTGTTGTCCAAAGCAATCACTGGGAAGGGGTCCCAATCAGTCTGGTGTAAGTGGAGAGACTCGTGGTGGAGACAAGCACTGAAGCCATCACAATGAAGAGTTGACGATCGAACTCTGTTGCAGTGAAGACGCGATGAAGGAGCACCTGAAATGGGGTTTCTACAAATAAAACTATGCGTATGAGTGTTGATAGACTGGAGCTCTGAGTAGCACTTTTTATAGCCAAATACTTGTTGATAGAGTGTCCCGTTACAATGTAGCATGTCGTAAGGCTCATGACGGGTTGACTGGTACAGAGAAGGTAGAATGTGAACCAAGGTAAATCCAATGTGAATCGGATGAGTAGCATGAGGGAGATCCTTCAGTGCCACCCAAGGACGTTGGGCACTAGTTTCCTGGGTAACCTGCAGGTAAAAATCTAGAGCAATGGATTCCATGACAAAAACAACAATAGAAGCAACGTGTGAGAGGTCCGTCGACGTAGCCGAAGGATGAAGATCAGGATTTACGCTTAGAGGAGGGAAGGGGATGGGCTGCCACCTGCTGCGGCACGTTCCCATTCGTCTCTATACCATCCATCCTCGTTCCCATGAATAGTCACATCTAGGATGATAGGTTTCCACCTGTAGGAGAGACTGGTGTAGGAACGATGAAAATTCAATCGCAACTAGCCAACCTTATGCTGCAACTTCAGGATATTAAAAAGGGGAAAGAGATCCAAGAAGAACTATGGTGTATCATATGCATAATAGAGGACCAACATAAAGGTAATTGCTCGATGTTTATGAACTATGCCACATCAAGAGCACCAAATCTTATAAATACACAAGGGATTCCTTGGTGTATAATATGCTAGACAAGAGGCCATTGCTCGGAAGAGCGTTTATACTTACAAAATATTGTAAGTGCGTCGGCTAGTTTATATTGTAAATTTTGTAAATCAGTAGGCCATGATGAGAAGGAATGCAAAGCATACCAGCGGCTACAAGAGAAAATAGTGGACACCTATTTAATGAATAATGAAGAGAATATGCAAGTTGAGCGGGCTCAAGCTCGATATCCACAAGCTCAGTATCCTCAGCCTCAGCATCTAGAGAATCAGTGCCCACAGCAACAATACCCTCAACCTAGGGGGTGTGGAAATTTTAGAGGTCGAGGACAAGGAGGACGATTTGGTTGTGGAAGAGGCCAAATTATATGTTATAATTTTGGACAACCGGAACATTTTTCTAGGTACTATGCAAGTCCTATGAAGACATGTTCGTAATGCAAATATTTTGATCATACCGTCGAACAATGTCTGCAGTTGATTGCGAAGTGGCATGATAGAAATGTAGAAAATCCAAATCCTCTGCAGAATCCCATCCCAAACCCCAATCAAAATATCCAGAACATTTTTACTAAGCTGAGGGAACCACATATAACTATCGTAACAAGAGGAGGTGGTGTTGCGAATGGACCGGAACAAGCAACACATCCTAAACACCAAAGGTGTGTCTGACAACACAAAAGAAAGTGTCATTCGATGTCTAAAAAGAAAAGGAAGTATTCTTGGATGCATGACCATAATTCCTCAACAAGAATCAAGCCTCGAATTCTCCTGCTACACTACCTGGAAGACCAATCATGGAGATGCCTGAAAATTTGACTAGTTCTTCCGAATGAAACTGGCGGGAAAGATTAGTAAGATTAAAGAATTTTTTAAAAGTTGTTTTTTGCTAATAAAATATAAAGATGTTGTATAAAAATTGACATCTCTAATAAAAGAACCTCAAGAAGAGGTGCATCCAGAAAGAAGGATTAACCATCTGGGAAAAAGATTAAATATTGGTCTCAAGTTAAGAATGACTACCCAGATAGGAGACTATGATATGGACTATATTATTCTAGACTTCGGTTTTGCTGGAAAATTTTTGACAATACAAACATGGGAGAGCATGGTGAATCATGACTCTCATGGTCTCCTGTTCAACTTCGATTAGAAAATAAGTTGAAAGTCCTACCTATCAGTTGACTGACTCAGGTTCCTGTCGAGGTAGAAGGCCTGAGAAAGTATGATGACTTTGAAGTAATCGACATTGTTGATGACACAAATCCGTATCCTACACTTTTGGGGATCAACTGGGTGATTGACAATAAGACCATTATCAATTTTAAGAAAATAATATTAACATTTGAAGATTTAGAGCTAAGGGTGGTTGCACCGATTAATCCACTACAATTTTAGAGATACGTCGAGCCAGTAAATAGTGAAGGACAAGGTGACTATCTGGACCATATTTATAACATCCTGTTTTCAAGGGATGATTATGTGAATCCAATGACTGGTGGAAAGCTGAGCTGGTGGAGTATTAGTTCTTTGACATCATATTCTAGTGAAGCATTGGAAAATTGGTAGAATCACATGCATTAAGTATCCATGAGAAGGTGCTAAATAATTACACGATATGCGCAACAGGTAGGAATTGAGGTAAGTGATCTACCCACATATGAAGGTTTACCTAACCTTACCTCTTTTATGATAGAATTTGAAGAAAAAGTCAGAGAACCTCAGTGCTCTTTTGCCCTAGGAATTGCACTGAAAGCTACACCTGCCAGATGGTGGGTCGCACATAAAGAATCTATCTTGGAATGGCCACAATGTCGATGGTTGACGGAGATACGATTCATAGAAGAGATCAGCTATACTAGCCAAAAGTATACAATATCGACCAATCCTGTTGAGCATATTGAGTATTGTCGTGCGACATGGGAGGCATGTCCACGATAGGAATGGGTCCACCGGTTCATACACACATTAGACATGATACCAAGGAATTGGTATACATTAGTTGAACTGAGATGAGGGAATTTTGAATGGGATGAATTAGATACTAGCTTCACACACACATTTGATTTTTCCAATGATCATCCTTTGATTGATGTTGCATTGCAAGCAATCAAGAATAATATATTTGAAGATATCATTGTCTCAATGTCAAACTTCAGTCAGAGAAGTGTGGCAATCCAACATTGGATGGAGTGATATAGTATGAAGGTACGCACGCTATTGAAGGCTTTGGTATTTCTAGTGACCAGTTCCTAAATCCATTAAAAGTAAAAAAGTCACCATTGGCTCCCCAGAGAATCCAAAATTTTCCAATATTGGAGATTACTGGGATGAAGAAAATGTCGAGAAAATTACAGACATATTGCATGAGTTTCAGGATCTATTCCCTACAAAATTATCATAAATGAAAGGGATTGTCGGAGACCTTGGAGAAATGAAAATACCACTAAATCCCAACACAAAATTAGTAAAGCAACGACCATACCGAATGAATCTGCGGTATAAATAAATAGTCAAGACATAACTAGATCGAATGTTGGATGTAGGTATCATAGAACTGGTTGAAGAATCATAATGGATCAGTCTGATATTAGTGTAATATAAGAAGGCTGCTGGTGAAGTAAGGATTTGGGTCGACCTAAGGAAATTGAATGATTCTTTTCTACATGACCCATTTCCAACTCCATTTACGGATGAGGTATTAGAAAGTGTTTGGGGTCAAGATCAAGTTTATTCTTTTACTGATGGGTTTTCTGGATACCATCAGATCAAAATCACAAAGGAAGATCGAAACAAGACAACCTTTGTGATGGAGTGGGGTTGTTTCCAATACATGGTAATTCCCTTTGGACTCAAGAATTCTCTTGCTATCTTTTCTACGATAGTAGTGGTTTCCTTTAAATATTTTATTCATAAATTTCTTAAGGTCTAATTCGACAATTGGACAACATTTGGTCCCATCAAGGATCATATTGAGAGCCTTAGAATGATGTTGGAATGGTGTCGTTGGTATTAGATTTCGTTGAACTTAAAGAAATGTGTTTTTTGTGCCCCTTTTGGAATTTTGTTGGGCCATGTGGTTTGTCGCGATGGAATCTTGGTCGACCCTACTAAAATTGCAATTATCGTTGACCTAAAACCACATATCACAGTGAAGCAACTGAGAACAACATTGGGACATAAAGGATACCATTGAAAATTTATCAAAGGGTATGCGGAGGTGACTTCTATGATGGAGAAGTTATTGAAGAAGGATGTTAAATTCCAGTGGATGGAAAATTTCCAAGAGAGTCTAGACACTTTAAAGAACAAGATGGTTACAATTCCCATACTTGTATTTCTAGACTAGAAGAAGGAATTTCATGTACATGTCGATGCATCGTTTGCAGCACTCAGTGTGGTACTAGCACAATCTGGATAAGGGTCGATTTATCATCCTATTTCCTTCGCTAGCAGGAAATTATAAACAACATAGAAGAATTATACCACGACATAAAGAGAGGGATTAGCTATGGTATATGCTCTGCAAAGATTTCAACACTACTTGCTGGGTGGAAATTTCAAAATGTACACAGATCATTCAACATTGAAATACCTGGTCAATAAGCTAGTGTTAGGGGGGAATATTTGTCGGTGGCTTCTAATTTTTTAGAAATTTGATTTTGAAGTCATTGTTTAGTCGGTTTGACTAAATTCAGGGCAAGACCATCTATATAGGATCTAGAGTGGTGAAGAACCTATTAATCTCGATGATAGTCTCCTTGATGCACAATTATTTGCAATAAAAATGTTTGATGATCACTATAGAGACATCATACATTTTTTTATTACGAGCTATGCACCAGATGAACTTACCACTACATAGAAAAAACTAGTTGTGCGAGCTGAAGAATTCTAGTCGATCACTGGACATCTATATAAAATGGGATTTGATGAGATTCTTCGTGTGTCTTGGAGCATGAGGGACCAATTATATTGAATGAAGTGCATGATGGTGTTGTGGGAGGCCATTATGTTGGAAAATATACAGTGTGAAATATATTGCATGTAGGATTGTGGTGGCCCACCATGCATGCAGATGCTCGAGAATACTATTGCAGTTGTGATGTCTGTCAGAGAACCAGAAAGTCGTTACGATGAGATGAAATGCCAGTAGTACCGCAAGTAACTTTGTAGGCATTTGACAAATGGGTTGTTGATTTTGTGGGACCTATTAGTCTGACAGGGAAGAAAACCAGTGCAAGATAAATTATCATTGCGACCGATTACTTGAACAAATGGGATGAAGCATCACCGGTAAAAGATAGTACTGCTGCAAATGAAACCAAGTTCTTGTTTGAAAATGTTGTGACCCAATTCAGATGCCCGAATATTTTGATAACTGACGAAGGTACGCATTTTTTCAATTAGTTGATTGAAGAATTAACTAACCATTTCCATATCCAACATAGAAAGACAACGCCATATCACTATCAAGCGAAGGGTATTGTCGAAGCATTCAACAAGATCCTAGAGAATGCATTGACAAAGATTTGCAATGTTAAAAAAGACGACTCGAATTACAAAATTCCTCTAGTTTTGTGGGCATATCGCATGACCTGTAAGAAGTTGAAGACCGAATTCCATTTCACTTGGTGTATGGACAAGAGGATGTAATCCCAATGGAATATATTGTACCCAGCCTAAGGATTGTTGCAATTACAGAGATGTCAGATGTTGGTGCTATTGAAAAAACACTATCGCAACTGCTATAGTTGGAAGACAGTCATTTTGTTCCAGGTTATCATCAAAACATTGAGAAGGAATGACATAAATTATGACATGATCAACACATAGAGAATATGGGATTTCAAGTCAGAGGACTTGTTATTCTGTACAATAGAAAATTTGTAAAGCATATGGGAAAATTGAAAAACAAACTGGCTAGGACCATATATTTTAATTCATATCACTAGTGGAGGCACGGTGCAAATATAAAATTTAGATGGAACATCTGTCAAAGGATTGGTGAATGGAAGTCGGATAAAGCCGCACCAGGATAGCCGCAACTGGTCTACTAGAAAGAAAGAAAAAAAGAGAAATGGAAAGAGAAAAGAAAAAGACAAAATCTCCCGAGTATTTTTAATTTCATGTTTTGATCACAGGATACCAGTATGTTGAAAGAGAAAGAAAAAGGTTCCACATACTATCTGTCTATCATAAATGAAAAAAGATGACGAATACAATTCACCCATCGCAATAAAGGAAATATGTTGAATATTGACTACAGGTCGCAAGAAAGAAAGAGTTGTCACAAGATGAACATGAGTCACGGAAATGATAGCTGGCCGTAATTAATTCAAAAACACAAGCGATTTTGACAATGTGCTTTTTGGTCAGTTTCATCATTATTGCGCAATAACTACCACTGATGTGAAAAGCGAGTGACAGTTTGTGTAGCAGTTTCTGTATGATGATTCAGAAAATCAGCCCATGCGATAGATATCGCTGCCACCTTTCCATTCATTGTCTTCTCATGTGGAGGGATGACTGATTGAATAGGTAGACATTATCACCTTTGCACCTAAGTTTCAGTTCATTCTACTACATCCAAGTGAGAGTATTCCATTCTTGTCTGCAATAGCAAGAGTCGAAGTGAGTTTTTCCACAGAGTATGGTTATTTCCATTTCCAGTACAAGCATGGTTGCAGAATCCGGTGTCACGAACCACTCACCCACACTCATTATGGAATACCATTCTGGATATGTTCCACTGTAGGCTGTGGTTGCAGAAGAAGTTGAACAGATTCCATTCATCCTTGAAGTGAGGTTACGACCAGACCCACCAGGAATGTCGAAGAGGAAACGATCTAGTAGCCGTAAGAAACCAATATCACCACTACCAGAAGATGAAGAAGCACCAGTTGGGATTAGGAAACCAAAAAATATTCCACCCAAAATACCAAATTCATCGAGGAGAAAAACTACTAAAATGCAAAGTATCCATTGGTAAAAGCAGTCGTTATGAAAAAGCATTCAAACAACAATGAATAACAACGAGATCCTGCAACATCACCTTCAACTTTACAAGAATCACATGATATATTTGGTGATGTCGATGAAATTTACAAGAATCTCAAGATATATTTGGTGATGTTGATGAAATTTTCTCTCGTCAGTCCTAACACTCTAAGGAAGCAACCTTACTGGAAGAAAGAAGGAAAGAAGCAACAGAGGTTATGAAGAACATCGAAGAGGTGGAGGCACTGTGTTCCAAGGTAGTTGAGAAAGTTTCTCAAATGTGGTAAGCTTTGATTGATGAAGAAGAGTTAGAGTAATTCACATAGCAATTGCACACTATGGAGACACAGGTGAACCAAATGAAGAATGAAATAAAAAATATGCCCTTAGCAGAGAAAATGGATAAGGTTGCTAAGGTGAAGAAAGTGAACAACAAGTCGCAACACTATGAACACAACAACAAAAGCAGACTGACCGGGTCGTAGAATTACTGGTAGAGGAAGAAAGGGTTACAGGTATTATTCAACCTGTACACCAGAAAGTGCGACAAGCGGTAGAGTCAACAAGACTTACAACTTTGGAACACATCAGTTTCGACCTTGTGGAGAATTTGAGAAAGAAGAAAGAAAAATTACGAGAGGAGACTATGCAGATAGTGAAAATATTTCAACATTACCAAAGTAAGGTCATCACAACAGAGGTTTTAGATTAGTGTGGCTCAGGACGAGCCACATGTGAGTGTTGGGGGGCTGTTGGCCCTAGGGAAAGATAGGAAAAGTTCAGACATAATTATACTCGGGAATATGAAGATTTTGAAGATTTTGATCGCATGACAGAATATCCGCAATGAAAGAGAGCGGCCATGACGAAAGAGAACAACCGCGATGGAAGAGAGCATTCATGACAAAAGAGAACGATCATGACGAAAGGAACCACGACAGAAGAAGAAGTCCAGCAGTTTAAAAGGAAAACTCGATTGATCATGGGTAATAATTCAGTTAGAATAAAAGATGCTTTGGTAATAAATCGTCTTTGCATTTTTGGGCTGATAGTGCCCACTATCAGTGTAATTGACTGTATGAGAATAGGAGTGACAGCCTGTCGGCTAAAATAATAGATTGGATTGATTACGATATGTAATACCCTATATAAGAGAGAACCCGGGCTTTGTGCAGGTTGGTCTCTATTGGATTCTATCTTAGAATATTTGTAGAGTTGAAGAGTTGTAGAGAAGGAAGTCGATCCAGGTTTTGTACGGATTGAAAGTAGGAAAACTTCAAAGACTAAAGACTACAGAGCATTAGAGGAGAAAATTCTGTATAGATTGTAGAGAAGATCTAGAATAGAGTCTACAAGATGAGTGCGTAGGAAAAAGGTGCTATATATTTGTCATGCCAGATGAAGAGCGCCTTCATGGGTTTTCCCAAATGAGTTTCCACATTAAATGTTATCTCTATGTGTTTTGATGAATATGATTATGTTGAATGAATGTATGATGTGAATAAGTAGATCTTAATAGAGTGAATTATTTATGCATAAGTATTTGCATGCATGTGTCTCATTGTTGATAAACAAAATATGTGTTAAGGATTTATATTACTGTTGTAATCTCTATCAACGGGTAAGTAGTTTAATATATTGAATAAACACACTAAGAATAGGAAATATGCCTCCCAACTTTGATCGAATGATTTTGTAAGGTGCCATGAGAGAAGACATCCCCACCCAACTGCAAAAACCTGGCTCTGGCAATTGCCCATTGAGATATCTTTGGTGAGACTGCATTTGCATCACAAGTGCTACCGACTGAACCTCGCTATGTCGGGACGTTATCTTGGGATTTTTTGATGAACAAACAAGTTTTTGAACCTGGGTTAAAGGGATAGACACCAAAATGATGCACACAATTTATTTGACACGATGCCTCAAAGAGAGGCAATCAAATGGACCCCAATAGTTATTGGGTATGCTCAGAATGGGCATGTAGAGAAAGTTGTGAATTTCTTTGCATAGATCCAAGGAGAAGGAATGATATTGAACGAGTTCACATTTGTAGTGTGGTCAAGGTAGTCATTAGGATTGTGGGACTGGAAGAGGGAAGACAATTCCATGCTTGTATTCTCAAGACACGATTTGATTCATATAGCTTTGTGGGAACTTACATTTGTTTATATGTATGACAAATGTAGGGTTGCTAAGGATGCAAGGAAAGTGTTTGAAAGTATGCTTGAATGGAATGTGGTTTCATGAAGTGGTATGCTTTGAATGGACACGATGAAGAGGCTCTCGAGGTGTTTTGAAAAGGCGTTGATGATGGGGATGAAGCAGAATGGTTTTACTTTCTTGACGGTGCTTTCAATTTGTGCAAAAAACATGGTATTTGAATGCTTACAACTTCTGTAATTATAATTTAAACCCTAGAAAATCATTTAAAGATATTTGTTTCATGTTCTTCTAATCCATATATATCTTCGCAGCTTACTGAATTGGATTTGGAAGGGGAGAACAAACTTTCAAAAATATCTTGCTGATAATGTGCATGCACCTCTTGGAATAGAATTGACTATAATGATATTGACTACTATATTTTTTCCCAGCTACAAGTCATTTGATCTTAATTTCCTCTTGAAATGGTGAGATTTCTAGGCTTCCCACTATTTCCATAAAACGTTTTTATAAATATAAGAATATGGTATCAATTTGAAATATCTTGAATTTGTTTTGTGAACACCTATAAGATGCCAAATAGTGAATTATGACTACAACATGTGTTTCCTTTCCTTGTTTTGTTGTAGTCACTAGTTCTTAGATTTGTTGGTTTCTTGCAATGTTTGTATGACATTTTTCTTATTCAAAATCTAATTGTATATCGTAAATGAACATCATAAATCTAATATTATCATGCTTCGGAACCACAATAGACAATGTAGATATGAATATTAAGGTCTAATAAAAAATATACATTGATGATACCCATGGAGAAGTCATGCCCTCACACAATGATTTGTTTCCCTTGATTAGGAATATCATTCCTCAACCTAATATGCTGCCTGTTGGTGGTTAATGGGGTTGATGACTCACTTCCTGAGTGTAAGAAGAAATATCTCCCACCCACAGTGGAATAAATGACTAGAGGTATAATTCCCTAGAAGAAGGGTTTTTTTCTTGCATTCAACACTATGTCTCTGCTTATATCAAGGAATCATGGTTCTCTTCCCAGTACTCATAAGAATGATAAAATGTTGATCCCTTGAGCAGCCAATGACACCCTTCCAAACTGATGTAGACTTATTGTGATGGTCACATTATTTACTAAGACCAACACTACCCTTTATCATTGTAATATGGATAAAGGAACTAGTAAATACGTATTTATTTCCCCAATGACTGATATAACAATGTTGATGTCAATTATAGTCCCTAGAAGCTAACCTAAAAGAAGTATTATGGCCCCAATCTTCTCTAGATTACTTCCTTTAGGTTGTGTTCCCTCTGTTAATGATGGGAGAATCTTAACCAAGAAATATGCCCCCTCTTCAAAGTTACTACAAGAACCAGATCTCCAAAAACAGGGATCATGTATGAAGTATGAAATATGTACATACCTATACATAGTGGTACTATTTGGTATGGAACTCTCCTATACGTCCTGCCATGAGTTGGTCTACTTTCCCTTTCTCTGTCCAACACAAAAAGTGATGTTATTATTCTCAAATCTTAGCAAAAATGAGCAACAAACTCAACCTTCAATCCAAAACTCAACAAATTATGTCAATCTTGAAGCATGGTGATAGATTTGGGTGATCTATCCTCATATTCAACTAGGATGGTTAGATTTTTCCATCAAAACCGAAGTGGCTAAGGGTTTTTGTCCTCAACACCCAAAAATCTCACCGAGCTCTCAAAACCAAATCTCAAAGATGAATAATAACAATTGATACCTAGAAAAGTTGATTTGATTTCTTTTATTCTTTTTGACATGTTCATGAAACATGCAACATAGTCCTTTTTATCTGTTAATGACTCATTATTACTCCAAATGTTGTACTTTTACCCCATGTGGAATAAATCATTAGTTATTCCCCATCTTGTCAAAAGTGAAACATTACAACACCTAAATGATCCCATCAGGAGTAACTATAGAATGCAAGTCATTTGTTTTTTAGAAGTCTATAAGTGTTTCATGTAATTGAAAGGAATTGTTCAAGTATTTTGCATGATTAAATGGGACTAGAAATAAATTGTTCAATAGCCTAGAAACAACAACATGCCATCTGTAGCATCTAGACCTAGGGAATCCATATTTTTCTTGATGATATTAAGTCTAGTCAAAATCGGATTTGCTAATTGAGCTTTATAAGCCCAAAATTAGTCTAAATTATATTTTCTATGTTCTGTACAGAACATTTACCTACACTTATCTTCCATCCACAAGAAATAAATTCCACTAGGAAAATCATGTCCCAAATATCTATGCCAAGAAATCCAATCATCCAATTTCAATCCACTTCCAAAAATTATAGAAAAAACAGTAGCTCGAAAATGTATGCTTCACCATCTCCTACTTTCAGTGCATAGTTGGTGGTGGACCTTCAGAAGGTGGGTGAAAAATTGATGACTATGTGCTACTACAAACTTCCCAATACTAACTATGTCCAACACCCATACGTCCTCCCAAGCATGTATATGTAGAATCTCAAAATGTTGAAGGCCAACTTTCCTTAGATTCTAGAGGAAGCAGGGAAGAAAGGATGCTAATTTGGACAACTTTTGCATGGCCTCCAACTGAGTCAATTCATTGTTTCAGTGGCTTTCCTTTGTTGTTTGAAAACCCATTTTTCTATTCACTTTTTGTTTAAAAAATTCTCTTTCCTTCCAAATTGAGTCACCTTTATTAATCTAAGTTTCCTAATTATATCCTAGACTTGATTTCCAATTGTGGCCTATGCTATTTTGACTACTTTCTTAGCCTTTGAAGTGAATTTTTACTTTCTTTCCATTTTGAAAGATTCTTTTCTTCAAATATAAATACCAGCTTCATACCCTATAATATTACTCAAAAACCATTTAAAGTCACAACTAGAGGTTAATATCTTACATTTCCCTAGCATAGAAGGAAACTTAGAAGTCAAATGGATGTTCATTCTTGTCCTTCTTCTTCCATCAAAACATAGATGACATTGAAAATTCAGCTACAAAAATGTGAATCCACATTATTAATCTTGCGTTGGCATCATGACTGATTAATGCTTGAAGGACATGCATAAACGAGTTCCTTTTTTCTCAAACATATGTATTGCATCATGACCTATTTTCTATGCATTTCATGCATAACTTGATATGCATCTACCAAAGAATCTTCCTGTACCCTACATAATTCACTACCAATCAACAACATGCTCTTGGAAGGAAACTTCTAATCATGTTTCCTTTATGTCTATTTCAAGTGGGAAATTTGACCATCCTTCCTCTTCTTTGAAAGTTCACTTGATGAGAGGTCTACTATTCCCTTGTAGCATGGATGTGAAGACAAATTACTCCATATTTCCAACCAATATATGGACACCCATCATACACAAGTCACATAGGTGGTTGTTTAGGGAGATAATCTCTTTCTTCTTACAATGTTGGCACAAAAAAACTATTTAAAGAGGAGTGTAGATAAGTTCACTGACTGTTGAGAACCCATGCGTTTCAAATTTCATAGAATTTCCAAGAAGATGAAATACCAATGGAAATGAGGCAATCTTTGGCTTTCCAACTTACAATCCTATTCCTTCTCATAATGATGTCACAAAATCTAATTCGGCGCTGATGTTTCACTATAAATCCCATTGAAACCAAAGGAATCCCTTTGAAATTGATGGAAATTGTTGTCCTAAGTGTTCCATCCATAAGGAACTACACATACATTCCTCTAATTGTAATTGTGTAACATTATGTAGTTGCATGTTTTACTCAAATGATCATCATGCAAAACTTGTCATTTGATGATCATCATGCAACACTTCTCATTTAGTGAAGATCATTGTTCCTGCAGTAAGAAACCAAGGGGTAGATCTATCTTGAATGAAATACTACTAAATCTAGTCTTCCTCATCGCTGGTCCCTTGGCATCATATTATGTATCTTATATATGTTATGTTTACCTAACTGTTCACCCCATTCAACCTTGTATAATAGCTTCCATTAACGATCCACTCTAGCATATCCCTCTTGAAAAACTATCTTAGACCTATTTTACATTGCATTCAATTTTGAACAACACACCAGAAATTTTCACTCACTATGCAAACAAAAATGATGAAGTTGACCTCTTGTTTGGTAGAACTAAGAATATGGTAATTGTGAAGGTAACAAAAATCGTGCCTTTGTCCAGTGAATGATCATGATACATATCAATTATTGATCAGCTTCCATAACTCGATCATTCCATCCTTCTTGACAAAATCAGCATGGGATTCTATAAAATGAGGTAGTCTCAACCATGTAGGTTCATCCCATTAGCCATTAAAGATGATCCCAATCAATCAAAGGAGGAGAAGAGGATGAAAGAAAGGTGTGTGAAGTAAAGTCTCAAGCTCATATAAATGCAAAGTGAATTCCATTTTCAGTTGTTGGCCTTTCTTATGAAACTCGACACAAAATTCCCGCTTTTAAGGAGGCTTGGATTTGGCAATATTTGGCATATCCATGCATTCCAACTAACAAGGTGAATTGAGTGAGTTTTATTATTAAAATTCAAGGGAATCATGGCCCACCTAATCATGGAGCATCGTATTTGTTGAGTTTTATAGTCATATGTGGGATCAAAGGAATCATGATTTGAGATGGTTAAGGGAGGCGAACATAATATTAGTAAACTATTTGAAAGCTTCCTTCATTTTCATCATGTCTAGGATTTTGGCATTGCTTCTATTTTTTCTTCCTTGGGTAAGAAAATTTAAGGAGAAAAGAAATTGGATATTTTTTCATGTCTTGACATGGTGGTTTTAAACCCAACTATTTGTAGGATGTGGTCTTCTAGAGGATCTCTTTCACAACATTTCATATGCTATGTTTTGGGTACGGTTGTTGCTTGCAAATTTCTCCTTCAACTACTTTTTCCAAATGAAACCCATGATCTCTCCAACAAAGGAAATATTGAATATTGAGAAAATTCCATACAAGTGGCATGTTTCATTTAGTCATAGTAATCGAGTTTATGTGGGGTTAATGTGGGAATAGATTATTCTAGTGGATTTGATTGACACCCATACATGGTATTCCATTTTAATATCCTTGGTTGGGGTCTTGGTGGTAATATTCTTCCATGTTGATGAGATATTGAATATTAGGCAATTGAGGCTGCAATTCCAACTCTTTGCTAATGTAATCCAGTTCCATTTAATTCTAGGGAAAAAATCCTATTCAAATTCAAGGGGGGTTTGAAAGATAAAGTAAGGGATGTTGTTATGAGTTTGCAACTAAGGTATGGATTTGGTGCACATAAAAAATGTAGTCTACTAGGGTTGAAGCAACAAGGTTTTCCATCATATGGAATGAAATAATGAGGACATTTAGGGAAGAGGATATTGTCAGTGAGTTATAGGTTGAACTGATGGAGGTTGCTCCAAGCTCTCAGAATGTATGTGTCATTTAGTGGACAAGTTTACTACTGTCTAATGAGCTATTTCTTTATATCAAGATATTGAATTGGAGGGTAGTGATAAGGCACCATGGTTAAAGATATGCAAGAATGAATACCATTATTGTGCAGTGATAGAAATATACAACACTGTCAAGTATTTTGTCTAGAAAATTGTAAGGAAAGATAGTGAAGAACGCTACATTATTTCCAACTTTTTTAAGCAAATTGATGAGTCGCCACGTACGGGAAATTTTGCAGTCAAATACATAACGAATGAAGTACCTAAAATTCATTCTAAATTAATATCATTGTTTAATGGTCTTTTGACCAAGCAATCTGACAAGGGACAACAACATGTAGTTGATTCCTTGCAAAATATCTATGATATTGTTGTAAGATATTTTCCTAAAGAAAGGCAGAGTATTGCATAATTGACGCAATATGGATGGGCTACTATAAGGACAAGTAACGAGATGTTGTTTGATGACACTTTAGAATTACCTGATATTGAATGCCACCTCTTTTATCGACAACTAAGATGACTATAGAACATTCTAACCATAATGAATTTTATGAATCATGTTCCAAAAAATATGGATGCAAGGCATGGGATTCCTTTGTTCATCAATTCTCTCTTCATGAACATACCCCATGTATTGCAAGTTGAGAAGATGATGTCATTCAGTATTTTGACTCCTTACTATGATGAATATGTTATGTATAATAGAGAACAAATCCATACTAAGAATGAATATGGTGTTTTAATCATATTCTATCTCCATAATATATATCCCGACGATTGGTCGAATATCATTGAGCAGATGTGTGGTCAGGGATTGAAACATTCTGAAGAACTCTATACTGATAAAGTGGTGGAACTACAGTTGAGGGATTCATATAGAGGACAAACATTGGCTCATACTGTAAGAGGGACGATGCACTATTACAAGGCTCTCAAAATGTTGGCTTTTGTTGATTTGACATCAGAGAGATCCATTTAGACACGCTGTCAAGCACTTGTTAATGTTACAACCTGAGGCCCATGGAAGGTGAAAATTACAATTTGGATTGCCTCCAAGATCACCTAAACATTGAAAGATGTGGAGTATATATTCTACTCCAAAGCAATAAAGATGCCAAAGATCTCATGAGATTTACTTATTTTGTCACCTGTCAAATTTATGGCGCTCAAAAGGCTAAGAAAGATAATCATGCTAAGGATATCTTGTATTTGATGAAGAACTATGAATCTCTTCAAATTTACTATGTTGATATGGTCATAAGTACAAGCGGGAGGGAAGTAGAGTATTAATCTATTCATTTATCATAATATCATTGATTATTTAGATTTTGTGTCTCTACTATGTGTTTAATTGCACTAGTCATTGAATTATATATCAAATATTTAGGTCCCATCTTAATAGATTTTAAAACATATTTTATTTTTTATTTTTAAAAAAAGATGATTTTTAAATATAAGTAATTAACTTTAGTCAACTAAATATTGTATTATCGAACTTATAATATCTTTTTTAGCTGCTTAATTTCATAAAAATATATTGAAATTTAATACAATTATTCATCCTAATGCTCTCTTACTTAAAATTGATTTTGATAAAGCCTATGATAGAATTGATTAGTCTTTCATTACAAATGTGTTTTCATGTTTGGGATTTGGTTCAAAGTTTGAGAGGATGGTCAACACCCTTTTCTCTTATGCCTCATCTTTTTTGTAATCAATAATACTTTTTCTCTAGGTATTCTTTTACACTTGTCAAATAGACAATGATTCCCCCTTACTCCTTATCGATATTTTTTAATCATTGATGCTCTTGGTTATTTACTTGATGTTTCCCAAGTACAGGGGAAGATTCAGATAATATCACTTCATGATGATTATGAGATGGTTACTAATCACTTTATAGATGATTATTTTCTTTCTTTTCAGGTGGACCAAGAGTTGGTGTCTAGCGCTAGGGATTGCTTGTCTATTTTCTGTAAGGCATCTGTGGCTAAGATAAGTTATCATAAGATTAATTATTATTACTTTATTGGTATTGATGAGCCTCCTAATTGGATCCCTCCTTATTTGACCTTCCTCCATCCAAGTGTTATAGAAGGTATCTTGGCATTCTCTTTGGTGTGGGGATTTCTTCAATAGCTATGTGGAATTGGTGTTTGGAGCATTTTCTACGTATAATTCTCCTTTGGAAAAACAAAGAACTTCCATTTGCTGCCAAACTAACTATTATAAGTAAGATTCTCCAAGCCTCACACATTTATTATGTTTCTTGCTGGATTCCTAGTAGGGTTCAATTTCATAGATTGGAACAAATTTTGTGTTCATACTTGTGGTCCAAGTATGGTGGAGTTAGGGGCTTCCCTAAGGTACCCTTGGATGTATGGTAGAGTTAAGGGCTTTCCTATGGTACCCTAGGATGTTTTCATTATGTCCCAGGATGAAGCTAGACTAGGATTGATTAATATTTCCACCCAGGGTAATATTTTAAATGCAAAATGCATGATTTGATGTCTAGAAGGAATCTCTCCTTGGCAAGTATTCTTGAGACATTGACTTCTCACAACAAAGCACATTGGTAGGATTTGGGGATCATTTTGATTAGGTTATAGTATCTCATCCCATCATAACTTCCAAGTCTCAAGATATTTTATTGTCAAAACTATTTGGGCAACATGGAGGAAGGTGGTTGGCCTTCTGAGGTGGAAAATACCAAGTAGTCAGGTAGGATGGGATTTGGAAATAAGATTGATATCAAGTTGGAAGGTGCCAGGCAAGGGATTTTTGGAATGCTAGTACACGAACCTCGAAGGACTCATGACCCATTCTTTGTGATTTTTCCTTATCCTCTATGGATAAACATGTTATTATGGAGATTGTCAGCCTTGTTACAATGAAGAATTATTCAAAATGAGTATAGATATGCTTGGCCCTTTTTTCCATGACTAGGAATGGATTTTTGGGTGCCCATTGTTTCCATATGATTCTAAGAGGTTGTACCTTCTACTTCATAAATGAGATGAACTTAGTCATGTTCTCAACTCAAAGTGGGTGTCTAATGATGCAGAGAAAAGGTGGAACAAGAGATTACATAATGTGTGGTTAATTCAGGTGAGCTACAAGCTTCGGGTGTTTGTATGGCTAGTGATTTATCAAGGCCTTCCTACCAAGGAACGACTTGCAAAAATCCATCTCTCAGGTGGACTTTTCCCTTCCTGCCTCATGTTGGAAACAATTACGCATCTCTTCTGGGAATACTCTTTTGTTAGGTCTTGTTGGGTATTTCTTCAATGTAAGCATGCAACCTTTTTTCAAGGGAAGTTACATTCTAGAGCGGTTCTATTGAGTGATGTTGGAACTCTAGTACGATCTTCAATCTGTGGTGTTTGACAATGAGTGAGGATTTCAACATTGTTTATTCTATGAAAGCTTTGCACAAATTGGTGCAAACTGTTTGTCCTAATTTGAGGTTTTCTAAAAACTAAATAATTTGCAGCTTTCTAGCCGGAATCTAGCAATTCAAAAAAGGCAGAATTTCAATTCATACAGAATTTTTGATCTATTTTTCAAGCATCTTGGTGGTTCTAAAATGTGCCAAAACTCCAAAAAAAAAAGTTCCATAGAAGAACTCTGCGGCTACACCTTTGAAGCTCTCTGGAATTTCGCCAGATTTATAAAAGAACTCTGCAAAAAGAAAAATCACAGAAAAAAAAGATATTTTACAATATTTTAAACAATTTCAAATTTAACCCCATCAAAAAATAGAAAATAGTGACTATAATCTCTACACACATGCTAGTTTCAAAAGCTTTAATGCACTGCATCATTCCCAAGTATCAAACTCAAATCTATTAAACTTGATTACTATAAAATATAATATAATAGGCCATGAGTAACATGTGATTTGATTTATTTCCATGAAAAATCATGTACCGGAAGCTATGATGCCCGAATTCTTCAAATTGCCAACACAAGTTATCAGATACATTTCAACCCGTGTTGTTTTAAGGGGCAGCTGCTACGTTTCTCAGTGTACAACAACGCGATGGTGTTATACCTGTAATATATCAAAATGTAGCTGTCATCATATTAACAAGAATGAAATCTTCAACCAAAAAAATATACTCGCCAACTATCCAGGTAGAACCAAATCTTCTCCAAAGGATAAGAGGTATTCCACATAGAAAATTGCATTCCACAGATCCTCTACAGAGGATTATAGATATTCCACAATGATTAATTGACTGAATTTAAGAAAATCTGAACATTTACAATAATCAATTACACGTCCTTCATAATTGCCTTTGGTTTCTTGGAGTTATCAAATTTCTCCTGGAACCCTACTTTGCTACATAAAAATTGATGTAGGATAAGGAATCCTCATGTTTGCACTCCAATACTTTTGAATATGATCTGCATGCCATGCTGAGGCTGTAGAGTAAGGACAGCGATGGGGGCATGCTTGTAAGCAGGAGAGACACTGAATGAGAATCTCTGTAAAATCATGGCTATAACAATCTTGGCCTCCAACATGGCAAAGTTTTGGCCAAGACATGCTCTTGGGCCCAAGGAGAATGGAAAGAAGGCATTTGGGTGAACTGCTGCCTTTGAAGCACCCTCTGCAAATCTCTCTGGCTTAAACATGTTCACATCTGGACCCCAGAATTTCTCATTGTGGTGCACTGCCAAAATTGGAAAGCTCAAGGTTGCACCTTTAGGAAGAGTGAACCGACCGAGCTTGATATCTTTGTATGCTTTTCTTATCATCAAGGTGGCAGGTGGATATAGTCTTAGACTTTCATTCAACACCATAGTCATCTTCCAGCCATAGAAAACAGAAAACATTTATCAATGCGACGTAAATGACAGATAATCAATAAATTGAAAGAGAAGATAGCTCCCGGACTTTATAGTGTAGATTAAGAACTAATTGGGTTGAACTTTTAACTTGATGGTATAATCACTATAAATCTATCTTGAATCAATGGAACATAGAAAAATAATCAATACAGAAAAATAATTAATATTGAAGCTTAATTTTTTTATTTTAAATTCATATTTTAAGATAGACTAGTACACCCACATAGTTTGAGATCAAATAGGGATTAAATAGCTGAGAGATAGTTATGAAATGGAAGAAAGTTTGAAAATATTTTTTAAATCGTCATATTCTTCTAATTAAAGTGGTTCAAGTGTGAGCTAGCCATGCTTAGCTACATGTTATCACCTACATTCTTCCTCTTATCCATTTATCAACTATCAATTATTTTATATATATATTTTATCTCACATTCTTCTGAGTTATCCATGCATTGCTATCACTTATACATTCATCCGTTAGCTACTAATTATTATTTTAAATTTTGAACTGACTGCCATAAAATCAATCTAGAGGATACACTTCTTTCATCCTCGTTAGTAGATGAAAAAACATAGGCCTGAACCCACCCAAATCTCAAATAAAAACGACTTAATTAAGATATATCCAAATTTAAAATAGATATATATTGATTTTAATTTAATTTTTTTAATTATTCATTTTCTAAATAATTAAATAAAATGTTGAAAATTGACTCAATAATGTAATCTAGTGGATCTAATGTAATCATACTTAGTGGACTTTTTAGGCCAATTTGAAATTTGGAAAAAAAATTGAATTGGTCCAATGAGAGTTAGAGAATTCGTGGCATCGTTAGACAATTCGCTTGAGAAATATCAAAACTCAAGATTTGAAAGCAAAGAACAATTAAGAAGATAAATATCAAAGTTCTTGTGGGAAGGGAATCCAACTTCAGTTAACCACAGTGCCTGCCCAACTGACAACTTGTAACCTTACTAAATGGTAGCAGACAGTGTTCAGAATATAGGGACAATATAAATGGGCAAGCCATAGTGAATAAGTTAAAAGAACAGAACAGTACGTACCATGGATCTGACTTCCAAGTGTGTAGGTGCCATGTGATTTTAGGAGTCGTGGCAACTGCAGAAAGAAATTTGCTGTCCTTCTGTCCGTAAACTTTTCTGTCTGGCTAATGACAAGAACTTTGGATTGTGCTTAATGACAAGAACTTTGGATTGTGCTAAATGTCAAGAGATGAATATAGAGTTTGACTAGAGCTGTCGCCTTCTTGGTGACAAGAGCTATCTATTGAGCTGCAGAGCATTTAATTTGGCTACAGCAGCCTTGCTGGATCTGGAGATGCTTCAGATCCAAGGGTCAGCAGGCTGCTGTAGCCGCATTAAATGCTCTGCAGCTCAATGGATAGCTCTTGCCGATGAGAAGAGCATTGAGAGAGCATCTGGGAGAGCATCTCGAGGTCCACTTTGATGATTTAACAGGCAGGTCGGAGTGTTAGGGACTTGATACAACTAATATGCATCTCCTTCTTATGTGATTTCGACGGAATCGTTAGAGAAGTTTGAAAAAATTTCAAACAGGGTTTTAATTTTAAACGTAGAATATGGTTGTTCTGATTTTAAATGTAGAATATGGTTGTTCTGAGGACGTTGAATCCATCTCAGAATTCAGAATCGCAATTTGAACCAGGATTTAAACTTCTTCTAACTTATCCATTCAAAATATCCATTCAACTTTGAGAAAAGTTTTAGTTTTAGATCAGAACGGGTTTTATAGACCTATAAACCAGAAGGACATTTTAAGGAATGATGTAGATAATCTTGAGCCCAAGCAGATATACTAGCTCTCCTTGTTTATGAAGGGAGAGGGAAATTGTGTGCCTACCCTTTGGTTTCATGGTATACATTTATATTTATATTGAGTACTAATGAAATATATAATTAATTTTTCCCCATAACAATGATGGCCCAAGTTATGTTTATTAACAAAAAAAACACAAAAAAACCATATGGAATATATAAAATGAAATGGAAAACTTACTGAGAAACATCGTTTGGATGAATAACAATGATGGCCCGAGTTTTGCTTATTAACAAAATCCAAAAAACCATATGGAATATATAAAATGAAATGGAAAACTCATTGAGAAACATCGTTTGGATGAATAACAATACGATGAAGTTTGGTTTATTAACAAAAACCAAAAGAAAGTATGGAATATATAAAATGAAGTGGAACTTCTTCAGAAACATCGTTTGGCCCAGGTTGCTTGCTTTGAGTTCTTATGCACTGGGTTTGGGTTTGGATTGTTTGTGGACTTGGCTCGGATAAGAGTCAATGTATTATCCTACTCTCTTGACAGATAGTTGTATCAGACGAACTCACTTGTATGAAGGATGCAGATAGAAAATGGTTGTTTTGCTCAACTGTCTTTACTTATCTGGATGGACAAACTAGAACACGTCGATACCTAGTATGTTTGTACCCTTACATGAGAAATCAAAAGAAGATTTATTGAAAAATTGGGAAAAAACATAGAATACATACAGATTTCATCCTGCTAAGCTTGTCTGCATCTGGTATATCTGTGCCACAAACACCAATAACTTCATTCCTTACTATTCCCTGCCATTCCGGATTTATAGCAAGCAAGAAAACTGTCCAGGTTAACAGATTGGAAGTTGTATCATGCCCCGCAAAGAAAAATGTCTTGCATTCATCCATGATTTCATCAGCAGTCATGCTTAGATTATTTTGATTGCCACACAATTCCTTCTTGTTGGCCGTCATCATGATTCCAAGCAGGTCATTACCATTGTTAACATGAGGTATTCCTGTTGTTCCGGGCTCCAACCTACTTTGAATTATAGAATTTAGGGATTCTTTAATTCTCTTATCAATCTTCCATGCTTTCCTGTTCTTGCTTGTAGGAATATATCTGAAAAAAAACAAAACAATCATCATTATATGTACCCTGAACCATTATGTTTGTGTTGCAGTAGAAGTTCTATGGATTATGCAGAGCACTAAGTAGACCCTTATGCATAAGAAGAATATTTATGGAGTATTGCATTTGCCTATAGAACAGTAGAACAACAGGTAAGAAAACATAACAGAAGTATAATTACTAATGAACCTAGTCTGGTGGGCTAGTGGTGGGTAACATGAGATTCAAGTAGGAAGTAAGGGTCAAGTCTCTGAGCCTGGTTATATATGAATGTTGAGAGGATATATATATATATATATTTTTTGAGGGGATATATATATGTATGTATGAATGTTGAGATGCAAATAAGAAGTGAAGTAGGAAGTAAGGGTCAAGTCCAGGAGCCTGGCTATATATATGTGAATATTGAGGGGATATGTGAATATATTGTTATATATGTGACTGTTGTAGGGATATATGTTGTTGTAGGGATATATGTGAATGTTGAGGGGATATGTGAATATATGGTTATATATGTGAATGTTAAGGATATATATATGAATGAATGTTTGTCGAGAGATTCACTTAAATACCATCATCTTCACGTAAGAAACATCATCCCGTGAGAAACATCATCCAAATGAGGGAAAATAATACTCCTAATGATATATATTCCATCCAAAACAAATACTAATCAACATGCAAAATTATATAATTAAAAAAGTATATGGTCATTACTGGCTTCCCGGGATGAAGATAGATCTTTCATATTTAGCAGCCATTTCTTGTAAATCCCTCTGCAATTTAAACACTTCTCTGCCTTCATTGTAACTACTACCGAATGCAGTATGGGATATGATGTCTGCTGTTAATGCTCTAAACTCTTTATGCACATCAATTTCTTTGCCATGAGAGTCTGCCTGAACGACCATCTCTTGCCAATTCGCGAGCATGGATGAAGTACAAGAAGCCATTGTCTTCACCATTGTCTGTCATTAGAACATGACTAAACTCAATAGCATACTTTAAAAAATACTCGCAGGACCTCCATAAAAAAATTGAAAGTGAATGCAAATCCTTTTTTAGCAAAGGTAGACAATTTCACAGCCTATAAAATATAGTTTAACGTGCTACATGAAAGCACCCTTGAAATAAGATATCACACATGCCCATATATAAAATTTGCTACGGTGTTTATAACTCTTTTTCAGTGTGGATGAAATTGACAAGTCTATTTCGTTTAAATTGCTTAACTCCACACCTATGTTTTCACGGTGGCTTGGCCCTGCACCAGCCTTACATGTTCAAATTATAAGCATAAATTAATAGTTGCTTGCTCTAAATATTTAACGAAGCGTTTCTGTTGATATGCAGCATTCCTGTGTTCAATAGTCCTAGATCTGTAAGATGACAATAGTTTCTAAACTGCCAAAGTCTTCAATTCAGAACTACACTTGGTAGATCTTATAATACAGTCATTGTAGGACATTCTGAGAATCCAAACCTTTAGTTTATGAATATTGAAGGCGGGGCTCACAATCCTTCTGCGCTTGACCCATCTCAACCCATTTATAAAAGCCAGTCCCCGACCGAACAGAGCGATTATAAGAGGTCTTGGAGTCTGCTTTTCATAATAACCAAACTTATTCGATAAAACTTCCTTGATTAGCTCTGGTTCTGCAACATAGAGCCTTGAATGGATTCCATACCAGTAGAAAAAGGTCTCTCCTGAACACAAACAAATTAACAAAGACCAATCAGCCATTGATGGTAACAATTCTTCTATCAACCTTCAGACTCTCGTAAAATTCAAACAGTTGAAAGCGTATGTTCTAAAAATCTAGAAGGCTAGTGACTACAAGAGCTACATACGAAAGTAGAACAAGCCTTTTAAGGAAAAGAGAAGGAATGATAGAGAGAACCATATATCTGACACCACTTATGATAGTGTGGCAGGATTCTAGGAACAATGTCATGAGAAATCTTCTGCATAGGCTGTGCATGAGACTCCTTCAGAAGCTGTCTGTACTCTGGCATGCACCCAACGAGTATCTCGTAAGGTGGACCTCTTAGCCCTTGGCATGCATAGGCCTTGTGGAATGAAAAAGGTCCCCATATCAGGTCTCTAAAGAGCTTGACAAATATGCTCCCAAACAAAAGAACTAAAATGGCAACCAATGCTTCAACACTGCACTTAATCTCCATATCCATCCTCAACCTATTACAGGCCTATTTCACTCTTAATCCCCTATACTTCGCTCTGTCAATGAAACTGTAACAGATTGGGAGGATACAATTTAAATTTTTAGGCGCAGATGAGCCTGAAACTGCCACCTGGGACTCAACTGTAAAATGCTACAATCACAACCGATACTCTGGTTTTCACCCAATTTTACAAAGAGATCAAATGGCTGAATTACATTACTTGCTAATACGGTACATAAATGTGACTGCTTGCAAGTTGCCAGTAATAGATTGTTACAGTTGCAGTGAATAACAGAAACAATTCACCCATCGTACAAATTCCACGTGCCTCCCTAAAGGAGGCTATATGTTCAATATTTATATTTGATCCATTTTTTATATCTATATCTTATATCATACCTTCCTGGTCACAAATCAATTATATATATGTATAATTATTATATATATATTTACCCATCTTATCACACATTTATTTTTTTCAGTAGAAAAAAATACCAGATCTTGTTATTCATAAGAATCAAAGATCATCATATACATATAGGCAATCTCCATAGATTGGAATCCATGGGAGCCTCTAGACTCAGATGTGTCTCCTTCATCATAACATTGTCCAGGGGAAACAGCCTGTTGTGGATCAGGCTTTTATCATCACTCCTGTATATACAGGTCAGATTTTAATCATATTCCAGAAAAGAACAGAAATGACATAAAAAATAGCATAAAAAGATGGCAGAACGTCTCTTTATGTAAGAGCTTAGTTCCCTGCTGATAAATCACAAGAAAAGTGCTTAAAGACAGCACGTACTAATAAAACTGGAAATTACCCTGTTCTGAGTTCATGTCCAAAAGATGTTCTTGGAAGATCTCAAACCCCAAATCTAGTGAGAGGGCAGATTTTGAGAGACTATCTGCCATCTAGTTATGTTCACGATATATGTGTTTCAAGTTCATATCCAAAAATAAAAGAAGTAAATCTTTAACCTCATCACACCAATGGTTCAGATGTGGTGTCAGAACGTACTTGGCTGATAACAATCCTTATACAATGATTTCATCGCCTCCATCATTTTGACTCTATGAACCTTAGCCAAGTATGCTTTGAATGTTGATGCGCCAATTAAAGGTCGGCATTGGGCAAGCTGTCGATTGGATGATTTTTCAATGTTTTATCCATCAGAAAGCATTACCCATTTTCTTTCACACATTCAGGGATTAGATTGTAATCTGGACAGTTTCTTTCACACATTCAGGGATTAGATTGTAGTATGGACAGCTGCTGCAATCCCAGTGATTCTAAGGTGTACAATCACATGTCAAAAGGAAAATAAAAAAAAATACCAAAGAACAGATACAAGTGTTAAAGAAAGTTTTAACGTAGACCTGTCATGATGATGTGGACTTAGCTCTCGACTGATCAGTAGCAGAGCTTACCCGTTTTCTTTCACACATTCATGGATTAGATTGTAATCTGGACAGCTGCTGCAATCCCAGTGATTCTAAGGTGTACAATCACATGTCAAAAGGAAAATAACAAAAAAATACCAAAGAACAGATACACGTGTTAAAGAAAGTTTTAACGTAGACCTGTCATGATGATGTGGACTTAGCTCTCGACTGATCAGTAGCAGAGCTTTTAAGGCTGTGGGATCATGACTTGTATTGACCGTTGGTTCAGATCCAATTGTTCATGTGGGATTATCTATTATGAGTTGGATTGAGTGTTGGTTCAGATCTAATAGTTTATGTGGAATTATAAATTAGATTAACAGTTTGGTTCAGATCTAATAACTTACGTGGGATTATGTATTATGAGTTGGATTGATGGTTGGTTTAGATCTAATTGTTCATGTTGTTAATATTTAGATACAAATTATATAGCCATATATTTATCAACACCTTTAAAATATTAGCATTTTTTTGTGGTTAAATTTTAGAGGAAAAACATTTAAGCAAGCAAAGTATTGAAGTTTATTAATGAAGAAGAAAAGATTACATAAATGGCTTCAGCATCATATTAAGTATTCCAACCATACATTATATACATGGTTACATAAGTAAACAGTTATAGATTCTACTCGTTATAAGAAACTTCCCACGTAATAAAAAACCTCTCATAAACACATCAATTTAAGTGTCATTTAACACATAAAACTAAATGAAACAATACATTGAATTAACAATTGATGCAGATCCAATTGTTCATATCAACACCATTACAAACACTGCTGCCAAATACATACCGCGAAATTTTGCAGTGTATGCTCTGTCTTTCTCTGCAACCAAGCCGTCCTTTACTAAAACCGCCTTCTCTGTCCGTCTAATCATATGACGAAATCTTAAAATGAAAAGTTCAAATTGAGCACTAAAATATTGTGTATTTGCAAAAAAAATTTAAATTTTGCAGATAAGCTTTTTGACTTTCGTTTTCATCCGGTCATTTCAATATTTAATTTTTTCTATATCAAATGAGCACGATTAGTTTATTTTCTTTGGAACCTCTTGCATGTAACCCTTGTTAACGTCAACAACACACAACACGTTATATAACCTATGTAGCACGGGAACTGTTTCTGACTTTTAGGAAACTCGTTTTTTAAGTTCTAATTTTCCAGGAAACTTGAAAACTAAAAAGAAACTATGCAAATTTTTTCCACTAAGAACCTCCACATATTCATATACATAGTTCATTTGAAATTTTTTCTCTAGAAAATTAAGTTGTAATAAAAGTCTTTTTAGTGCTACCTTGTCAAGTTGGTGCACTAATCTTTGTCTACAGCTTATGCTAGAGTATTTACCTTTCCACCTGACCATTTGCACCAATCGAACGACCTGGCTCGCGTGAGCTTTCACATCACCCATTACTGGTCGTGTCCGATGGAAAGCTAACTCCTAAATTGTAATCAAGGCAATCAATAAGAAATGTAAATCTATTTTAACTTTTTATATATTAAATAAAAGAAAATAAATTTATTTGTTTTATTATTTATTTTATGAAAAAAAATTAAACTTTAGTTAATTGGAAATGATTTTAAATCTTACTTTAAAACTAAATTCATATATTACATTTAAATAAAAATTATCTTAATTTTTATTTAATAATAATTAAAATTTAAATGTTTATACACCTCTACAAATACCCTAGCATAGATAAGGGTTATAACTTTTAAAAGCCCTCATTTTAGAAAGAATCTATATTATATAATCAATGAAGTGGGTGGTAATCTAAACTTTATTGCTATTTCCATCTGCTAAAAGGTTTTAATTACAACCCTAATACAATGGATAAGTTAAATCACCCAATAATTTATGTTAATGTTTATTTTATTCTTTATGTTTCTTCTTTTTTCATGATTTAGAATTATTTCATTTTTATATTATATATATATATATATATATATATATATATATATTATTAACAGTCTCACGCTATCTTTTCATACAAATTTCAAAAAAACTTATAAACTTATACTATCCACCAGTGTATGAATTTCAAATGACGGACACCTGTCAAAATTGCCGATAACAGTTAAAATGGAAAACGTTTTCAGTATTCTAAGCCAGATTTTGACGGTCTCCATAAAATCTTAGCTATATTTGACGGGTAAATTGACCCGGGCATTTACCCGTCAAATACCATCCCTGCTATCCACTTTCCCTACATTCCTGCTTTCCAAAAACTTGTACAACATAGATCATAACTCATGAAATTGGTATCATCATTAAACCTGGGACAGTTTTTACCCTTACCGTTATTGAACGTGTCAATCTTTTAATACCCTGAACATGTAATGTAAAAACAACTCAGCAATTCACATCCACAACACGTCACAATATCAGGAAATTGGTATCACCGTTAAGCCCGGTTGTAATGTCAACTTAGATGCATGATTTTCATGAAAAACTTTGATTACCAAGTATAAGTATTGGAAGTAACCATTAACACTCTATACAATTTATTTCTACTAGTGTGAGCTCACCTCTTCGTGTTTATAATCACAGTATTAAGTATTGGATGTAACTATTAATACTTTATAATTTATTTCCCTGAGTGATCTCACTTCTTCGTATTTACAATCACAGTACTATATATTTCAGTAATTATATCATTTGAATATCTTTCAGTTATATATATTTAGATTTTTTTTTCAAAATTATGTTAAAAGAGGTGTTAGAATTATAGATAGATATACATGGTTATACAATAAGAGTATTTGAAAGGATTACGCATATAAAAATATAGTTTTATTAAAATTTAGATATATAATGAAAAGATAAAAAATGTATAACATTAAAACCATTCCTTTGCAATTTAAGTATGAACCACTATCAATATATAAAAAGCTGAAAACTACCATTCCTTTTCAATTTCAAGTATAAACCATTATCAATAGATATTAAAAAAGAAGTATAAATCATTATCAATAGATATTAAAAAAGCTGATGAAAAACTATGTGTCAGTCAGACTATACTTTTATCTTTACATTCATGTGAGTATTATCAAATAAGTATTAAAATTGATAAAAAAAATAAATGATAAGAAAAACACATTCACATTTATAGAAGAGAATTCATAATGAATAACTCTACATATAAGAAGTTTATGGAAAAAAAATCATATTGAACTCCCTAAGCTATGCATCAACAAAATTTACCAAGTCAATCTCGAAAATGCATAATCATTTAAATACTTGGCTAACCAAACCAAAATCATCATAACAGTCCAATTAAAATAATAACAATAAACTAATTAGTTTGCAACTTTAAAGGCACTAAGAATAAGCAAACAAACCAAAATAGTCATAACAATCCGACTAAAACAATGACAATAAACTAGTCAATATGCAACTTTAATAAAATGATGACAATAAACTAGTCCATTTCTTCCTATGCTATAAAAAACTTAGAAAGAAGTGTTCCAAGGTCATTGTAGTTTTGACATGTTAGAAGGTCACAAAGGTTTGTATTGTAGAAAATATTATGAGACTACAATCTAATATGGCTGTATGCAGGGAACTCTAAGATAAAGTGGCTTTCATCCTCAATGCTCATAGTCTCACAGAGATGGCAAATCCTTCCCACTCACAGTGTTTTAGGAATCATCCAGTGTACTATTTCACTATGAAGCTCATGAGAGTTCGTTCATATCTTGGCTATATTAATTTTCTTCTGTGAACTAGTTAAAATAGAGAGATACGTTTTATCTTCCAGATGAGGGTTAATGACCTCCTTATAGTATATTAATTTTCTTTTAACCTCTAAAAGTTTCTCTCCCTACTTTTCTCTTTAAACTTAGATGTGATAATATTTTTAATGTTATTGATATTTTGCAAAGTGGCATTTTCGCCAATCCCCTAATGGTTTAATCAAGCCATGTCATCTTTATACTAGTCTCTCTTAAGTTGTAGGTGGTCTTGACTGGATTTTAAACAATTTTAGGAAGTCTCTCGTCTCCCATGTTATTTATCATGTGCTTGTACATCAACTACCTAGTTAGAGCAATGCTCTTGATGGGGGGAAGACCCACTTCTAGCAAGAGAATATGGTATGGTGTATTTGTAATGTAACTCGTTAGGACTCTATAACACAATCAACAATTTCCATGTACCATGGAATCTGCGAAGTGCTAGCATGCACATGCTCTTGTCATACAAACAAGTGTTCAACTTACACCTATAGCCACACAAACCAACGTTCATTGGCACAATAGAGGAGTAATTTCCCATTTGAGATTAGAGTTCTAATCATATTGTGGAGACAAGGAAAACCGTTGCAATTCCAAGCAACATCATTCTACAAATTTCAGTTTACTTCAATATGAATGTAATGCACAAAAATTGTCCAAGTTGAGCAACACTTTTCCCATGTCCTGTAATTTGCATGTTCATGATAAAAACATAACGGAAATGCTAGAGTTGTGCAATGAATTGCTTCCCAAATTGTTCCATCCATACTCGATTGCTATGGAAAAGTACAAAAACACTTGGCTAATGAATCACCCATACCCATTGAGTTACTAAATCATAATGGAAAGGGAAAAGGATTAACGTATATGAGCAGGGAAATAATCCTCCCATTCAAAGAGTATATTTAAGCATGAGTATAAAGAGAGAGAGTATGTCACCTTTGCCATTAATTTGTCCATCCAAATGGTTGTTCCAACACACAATAAGTTACCTTGTAGTTGAATCCCCAAGACTCGGAAGTGACCTACCCTTCGATACCATTTTATACACACATGACTCAATAAATAGAGAATGTCAAATTCTGGTAATGAATTAGATGCCAAATTATAGTTTTGAACAATAAAAATTAACTTCTACTAGATTTCTTATATGATAATTTAATTTTTACTAAAAAAAAATATAGCTCACAAGCTGTCTCAGAGGTAAAAGCATTCTATCAACATAATATCTCAATAACTATGGGATAATTCTATGAGAATTCCAAAGAGTAATATTTACAGCACTAGGTGTGTTCCTAGTTGGGTTTATGCCCTAGCAAGATGGAAATAATGAAGAAATGACTTCACTAAACTATATTAGTGATTTCCTAGGAAAATTAGAAAGTGCACACATAGTAATCTAATTAAAATAGATTTCTACTTAACATGTGGTTTTCTAAGGTTGTATCACTCAACAAATTCTCTACAACAGAGATAGCTTTGTCATTCTGATACAAAACAAAATACTTATCTGGATGAATTGAAAATACTCAAGCGAATGGCTACGGGTGAGGCACATTCCTCCCAACCATAGTCTGTCTTCCTCATAAATCTCTCAGTAAGGTGCCACCCCAACTTGAGACCATGAATCCATAAGGAGAAAGGCGGTAACATCCTCAGTGGTCTTAAACTTGGCAACGACAATCTCATACAACCTTATTGCAACATATTTCAACTCAAGGAACCTTTAGCTCTTCTAATCTATTCCACAAGTTATTTCTAGGCACTGTATCGAAATATTCATGAAGTCCACAAAGAAGCATAAGAGATTGGATTTATTATTATGGCATTCCTTCGCAATGATCCTAAGTGTAACGAGGTGGTACATGGTAGAGTGATGGTTTCTGAATCCCACATGACATTTAGCCCACTTAACTTCATTTTCTAGCCATACGCTGATTTTTTTTTCTAAAATTACATTGTAATCCTTGGCTAAGAGAGGGATAATCATAATGGTCTTGTAATTAGAGGGGTTATTTTTTATCACCGCTTTTAAATATAGAAATAACGAGGCTTTGAGACCAAGGATTAGGGAAACCTTGCTTGACCACAAAATTGAAGGGTTTTTGGATGTGAGGAATGAGGATAGACCCTCCAATTTTTAATATTTTTGCATGATATCCCTCAATGTCCTTATCTTTTCCATTTGCTAGGAACTTGACTGCAAAATTAATGTCCTCTGATGAGAAAACTTCTTCCTCAATAAGGAGGGATTGGATGTTTTTTATAACATCCAAGGATTCATATGTTTTTTATAACTTCTTCTTCTTATTTATCATTTATAAGCGTAAGTACTTGGAAAGCCAAGCACAACATAGAAATAGATGTTTTCTACCTATCTTTGACTATAACTTGTACATCATATTTTTATCCAATTGCTGTTATATTAAGTCCTACATACAACTCTAGAGGAGAATAAATTTTGCAAACTAAATCTTGTAATATAATATTACTTATTACCAAGGTAATTTATATGTATTTGTAACAAGATTCATTCGAATGTCACATAAGCAATTAACACCTAAGTCTAGGCGTTGTCATAAGGTATATAAGAAATGTCATTTATAAAAATGAAACTAATGATTTCATGCAAAGTATAATTTCATTAACTGCCTATGTAATTACCAAGTGAAAATGCAAAAGACTACATTATATGGTTATAAGTGAAGTGACAATGCTTTGTTTTTATGGGTGGAAATTTCATTACCTAGATAATAATTATAAACCCAAAACCTTTGCATGTGTTAACACTAATTATATGATCTTCATTTTATAGATACAGATCCTATTTAAGCAAAAATTATAACTATAATACCTTTACAATCTATAATAAGGCATCTTATAACAAAAAG
>LPNX010751767.1:10046-20955 GCA_001517045.1 Pseudotsuga menziesii | reverse complement strand
ATGAGTTTATTTTTTTAATAAAACTAGTTTTGATCATTTTTCCAAAATCCTACAATTTTTTCATTTTAAAATAGGACAAAATTCTTTAAAGGCTATTTTCATCCAGTAGGAAATTTTTAAAATTCAGGTTACAACTCTTAAGTTTTGGAATTTTTCGTTCCCTAGGAGTTTCTGAGGCTTCTTAATTCTTTTGTACCATCAAAGTTACTATTAAAACACCGTTTACTTCATATTTTACAAAATAAAAAACACCGAATTTTGGAAAAAAAATTATAGTCCAACCCAAATCATCTAATTTTTAAACGGCTCTGATTTTATTACTCAATTAAAATTATAACTTAAAAAAATCTTTACTAAATTTAAAGAAAATTTTCAACTAAAAATTTGGATTTATCCACTAAACTATAAATTAACATTAAATATACATTAAATATAAAAGTATTATATTATTTATTTAACTAAAACAACCTCTCAAAACCAAAATATCAACTTCAAAACATTTATTTTTTATTAAAATAAACTAAAATGAACTATAAAAAATACTTCTAATATCATTAATTTTATTATAAAAAAATTAAAATATATCAATATTTATCTAATTTATATTTAGAATTTTTAAATTCTAATTAAAAATAATAAAAATAATAAAGTCATTAACTTATTTTACCAATCAATTTTAACTACTTTTAGATTTATAACCCATTCATTAAAGTTTTACCATACATTTTAACCTTTTTATATTTGTTTTGGTGCATGTTATGAATAATGTCCATCACTATAACCTATCCTATCATTTTATTTAATTATTATTTTAAAAATAATTATAAAAATTTGAAAATCATTATTTCCTAATATTTTATTTGTGTTTAATCAATGAAATATTATGAAGTGGGTCTTTCTCCATGGAAAGCATGGCTATAACTAAGTAATTGATATACAAGTATACTGTAATACCTTGATTTTGATCTCTATTGCATTAAAATTATATATGATGTAAATACCATTATTAAATCATGGTGAGGAACTAAAGGCCAAGACCCCACCGTCGATTTAGCATTTTATGTATCGACAATTAAAATTGATGCATATGGTTATAGTGCTAGACATGCACATTCATCATGTAAATATGCAATTTAATAAAATACCCATAACTAGTTATGTCAATACAACAAAAGAGATGGGGGCATGATTTCACAAGGAATAGGGAGGAAAAATATTCAAACCCTTGAGCCAATAGGGTTGAGAAAAATGTCAGTGGGAGAACCCATAAATATGTCAACTACCTTTTTTTGTCTTTTGTGCCCAATCTTTAATTTCTTCCAGAAGTTGGTTGGGGCAATTAATGCCTTGGGAAGGGAAGAGTATGGTAGTCAAAATTCGTATTGGGGAAGCCATTAGTTTTTGGAAATCGTATTTTGACTTATTGGGCAAGTTATCACCCAGAAATGCATACCCGTTCCATTCCTCATGAGCGTTCTTCATTTTCCTCACGCAACTGGAGCTTGTTGTGCGTTTACCTTCACATTTTTCTGTCATTTCCTCATTTTTCTCCAAGTTGGAAACTCGTTTTTGTATTGCTCAGTGCCTGGGATGATAAAACCACATTTTGGGTGTTTGGGGAGGTTGTTTTTGCCCCTGTAATTCCCATGGACATTTTCTGAAATCGTATTTGCTCACCCAAGGTTGATTTCCCCATTTTACCAATCCGTTTTTTGTTGCAAAACATTTTCCTTCATACCCAACATTGGTATTTTGTTGTTGTGTGCATCCTTGTTTTGGTTTGAAAGACTTAGGAGTGGAAGAGGCCTAGAATTGTATTGATAAACCTAATCAAGAGAGGAACCTCACAGAGAGATCAAGAGGGGTTGGAAAATATTCTATGCACACCTTGAAGAGCACTAGAAGGGAGGTTATAGCCTGAGGGACTATGTAGTAGTGAAGGGAATACTTCCTTGTGTTGGGTGTGTAGGTATTGTGGATGCAAAGCTAGATAGATCTGGTGCAGGTGTCCATGGCTATGTGGATGAGCTCACCACAGGGACTTCACTTAGTTAACCTCTCACATAGCACGTGTGATCTTGGGATATTAAAGAATACCCTTAATTTCGAGAAATATTGACCCAAACTCTTTTTGTTGAAACCTCCTCCCCACCCCTTTTTATACCTCAATCCTTATAAACCACCCTACCGACCCCCACCTTAAACCCCTCATCCCCCCAATACCTGCAATATATTGGTTCAATTTTTGATAATTTTAAAACCCACAATATGAACTAACGTGATAGGATATTGGTCAACAAGTGAAGCCCCCGTGGAGCTCACTAGCTTAGCAATTCTCCCTTTCCACTACCTTAGCAGCCTGATAAACCCAACTGTAGATTAGCTTGGCTGAGTTTTGATATGTTTTGGCTATGTGTGAGCCTGTTGTTCCCTAGTTCCTTGTGGAAATCATGCCCAGCTCGAGGGTGGAAGTGGTGCTAAGAGATTGATGAGAACAGTGGCCTATGGTTGGGTGGAACGTTGCAATGACATAGCTAGTTGTGGGGCAACTCCTTTTCAAGATAAGTATTTTCTTGTGTTAATTCTACAATGTATTTGCTTTATGAATTATTATGAACATGGTGAATGTGTTGAAATGAATGTTCTTTCGTTGTATTTGCAATTGTTATACATCTGCATATGTTGTTATTTCAATGCATTATTATTTATGTTCATGGGGCTAGATCCCTGGTTAGATAGACAGAGCAACTGTAGAGTCACGTCCTCTCTCTCGACGAGTAGAGGGGAGGGGACGTGACATATACCATAAATAACATGGGAGACGAGAGACTCCAATCATTGTTTTAAAATGTAGTCAATACCACCTCCGACTCAAGAGAGGTTGGTATAAAGATTTCATGGCTTCATTAAACCATAAGAGGATTGATAAAATGACACTTCGCAAAATATTAATAACATTAAAACTATTATCAGATCTAAGTTTAAAGAGAAATTATGGGGTGAGAAAGAATTAGAGGTTAAAATAAAATTATGATGAGGTCATTAACCCTAATCTGGAAAATAAAAAATATATCTTTTTTAACTAGTTGAAAGAAGAATTAATATAGTCAAGATAACAACTAACTCTAATGAGCTTCATAGTAAAATAGGTTGATGAACAAATGCAAGCGATAAAGAGAAACTAAGACTATATTTTTGTAGTTTTTGAGATTATATTTTTTTTAACTGAAATGAAAACTACTTATGCAAAAGCTCGAAAATGTTTTTCTTTTCACTTTTTAAAAAATGCTCAAACTCTACCATGCACCTAAAATGCACTAAACTTGAGTATACTTGTCACGTCCCCGTCCCTCAGACCGGCGAAGAGGACGCGACGAACATACCAAACACAGGGGCAAATATCCCCATGGACATGAACAGAAGTCATCAATGCTGAAATTTCAAAGCTTAACATGATGCATAACAGAGATGCATAAACATACAAGCATACACAGATGCACAATCCATCAATCATACAGCGAAAGCAAACATTCACATACAACCAGCATTAATCATGTTCATCATTATTCATTTACATCAATATAATTGCAGAGATAGAAGAGCAGCACTTATCTGTGGATGAAGAACTCGCCCGCAACCAGCTACGTCGCTGCAAGGTTCCACCCAACTTTAGGCCAGCGTGCTCATCAATCTCTCAGCGCACTGCCACCCCCGAGCTGGACATGATTCCTTCAGGCTAAGGGTCAATTTCAGGCTTACACATAGCCAAGGGGACACCAAACAACCAAACCATCACTGCTGGGTTTATCAGGCCATCAACAGATCGGCCAAGCCAGCACAGTCCAAGGTTTAACCACTGCATACCAGCAGCCGAGCAATCCCTTCATAGCCCAGTGAAGAATCAAACAACCGGGAATGGTCCCCAATGAAAGGTGAGACACAGCTCCAGCCTACAAGGCAACTCAGAGTTGGTTTTGGCCCTAACGTGGCCAAAACAACTTAGCTGCAACCCAAGCCAGGGTACCTCAGCAGCAAAAAACACACAATGAAGGATAACAACAATCCACAGCCCCAAAATAGGGAAGCTTAGCCAACAGATTGGAAATCAACAGCCCACAGCACACACAATTCCTTTAGGTAACAACTGGGCACTTACACAGTCCCAAACAAAGGAGAATTCCAACTCCAATAGTCCGCAGAGAAAGGCTCAACCAAGGATTTAAAAACCACTGTGGCCCAAAACGTAATTGGGCGCCACAACCAACAAAAACGCAGGCAAAACAACACGACCCTACCCGATTTCCGCGTGAGGATTCCAGCTTGCGCGTGAGGGGAAACAGCCTCACCTCTGAGCGTGAATCAACAGGCCATCAAACAGCATGAGAGTGAACCGCTCTCTGCGCGTGAGGATGAAGGACGCGGCCAGCAAAAATGGGAACAATAGCCCACGAACAACCAAGAGAGCCCTTGACTGGTGCATGAGAAGAACAGCACCGACCTGTGCGCGAGGAAGACGAACCGACAAGGTGAGAGAAACCGACCATGAGGAGGACGAACAGATAGACGAGAATGGAGTCGTGGGGAAGATGGAGGAATTGCTTTCCTCTTTACCCACGTTTTCTCCAGCAATAAATGCCCTCAGCCACTCAACCATAACTCCCCAACCACCAGTTGAAGCATTAAAGAGGTTGACAAGGTTGGATGAGACAAAAGGTGACAAACAACAAAGGTGGCAAAACATGGGTTTTCCCCCATAAACCAAGGTTTGACATCCCCCACCCCTTATCCTTTGGAACCATGCCCTTTTCATTCAACGTTGCACTACCATAGCTGGTTGTGGCTTTAGTTTTATTTGATGTGCGTGTTTACATGATGCTGAATTATAATGTGCCAAATAGCACGATATACCCTCGACAACCATCCCTATTGCCGAAACATACACAACCAAATCGATGGTGGGGATTTTTCCTTGAGCTCCTCACCACGATCAATTACAATATATACATCATGCAAACGGGGTCAAAACCGGGGACATTACATTCCCCTCCCCCTTGGAATAACACCGTCCTTGGTGTTCCAATACATATATACAATACATATACAATTGCACATCAAAATTTCAAAATTGCAGATCTGTTCCACGTTCAATCATCTACTTTGAACGTTCACAACCAAGCCTCTCGGCTTCCATGGACTTTTCCTGCTCGTTCTCAGCTTCTAGCTGATCCCGAAGTCTAGGAACTTTGCGGCTATTGCCCTCATCATGTTCCCTCATTGGACAGTCCCGACGTAAATGATGTCCTCCGCATCTCCAGCATTTCACTGGCTGCTTCATCTTTACCTGCTCAATTTCCTTTGAGTTTTCGTGCCTGGACCGTTTCTTATCGGGTAGCTTGGACAATTGTCCCAATGCTGATCCACCTTCCTCTCCTTTGCCGATTGCTCCCAAAAGGATTTTCACCTCCCTTTGCAAACCAATAGAGTCTTGCAAAATCTGGTGGTTCATTTCATTCTACCTTCTTGAGCATCTCCCCAAGATTCTCTTGGGTCTTGGAAATCATTTGAAGGAGACTTCCAGCTAAGTCTAGCAACTTTTGATCTGCTGCCATGATCAATGTGCACCACCTGGTTTCACTTTTCTCACCTGTGGAAATGCACCATTGAAATTTTATCAGACCAAGCATAATATTAAAATCAGTTAGTTAATTACCCAATTGGCATGACAGTCCAAGTCTCCTTAATGAGGCTTTCATATTTTTCATGCCTTCCCCCAACAGGCACATGAGCTCATTCATGTCCATTCCTGGGCAGGGAATTAACCATTCCAGCATTCACAAATTTGCTTAAGTAAATACACACATTTCATTCTCAATCATACATGCATTCAACAATCCTTTGTTTTCATAATGCATAAACACATATATATATGTATAATCAAAAGGCAAGAGAGAGCAGTAAGAGATTTTCCCCTCTTTGTTCTGTTCCATCCTGGAACCCTCGCCATCGCAGTGGCTTTTCATGCTCTCAGCCTCTTTCACTTCACCGTGAATGCTGGACCAATCCCTCTTGGTCGTGACACTTAGTGTCTTCGGTCTATTCCAGACCTCTAAACCATGGAGTCTCTCCACATGGTTTGTCTCGGCTGCTAGGACTCCCCCGTCTCACTAGCACCTTTTTCATTGCCGCTCATTCTGAGCTCTCCAGGACAGTCACATGTCCACATGCACCCCTAGGATGCTCTCATAGTCCTCGCTTCTAGCGACACCTATATCCAGACATTGAATAGATTCACATGTTTAGTTTACCCTCATCAATTTTATCTCTAAAGCAAGAGTTTAAAACATCATAACCAAATCATATACACATGCATATTCATAAGCAAAATAATCCAATACTTATCTGCATTGTGCGTTTCCTCGTTCGTCCACAGGATCCTGCTTCACTTTGCAAGCTTGGGATCGCCTATGGACTCAGATGTTGGGTCAGCACGCTGACTGTTCCACAACATCAAATAATTAATGTCCAACCAGTACATAACCTTGTCAACTGGGCTTGGAACTTTATCATGACCATTTCCAGGTCTAGGATCTACTATGGATCCTTAGGCATATCACATCCCATCATACACTTATGTCAACAATGACACATACACTTATATCGCCATACACTTATACCAACATACACTTATATCAACCATTTACCTTTACCTTTAGCCTGTCAACACAAGCAACACAAGCAATACAAGCAACTTATCAGCGTCATTGCTTCAAAGCTATAATCACATTTCATTTCATTCACTATCAAGTATTGAGACACCAGGAGTGCGTCCACTCCCCATAGTGTAATCAACATTGAAAACCCTTTCATGACTCGACATCGGAAAAGTGTGCATTCTCTTCCGGTGTGTGCCATGTAGGTCCTATTCATACTCAAGCAATCGGTCATCATGGAAATAAATCAAAACGCGTTCAGTATATGGAATTTAAGAATTAAACATGCATATTCATAGCAAGGGTCACAGAACACTTATCCATTTTCCGTCGCAGCATGCCTTATATCTGTTAGGCACCATCAAGGAGTCGGGAAAGGCTGAATGCTAAGCTGGGGAGCTCACTGCAGAGCTAGGAATACCCACACCAGAACTAGCCTGACTTCTGAGACACCCACACACACCCAGCACAAGGAATCAGTCCCTTCTCTGCTACACAGTCCCTCAGGCCCTACATTCCCTTCCAGTGCTATCTCGGGGTTGAGGAGAAGAAAGTCAGCCCTCTAGCTCTGTCTGTGTGGTTTCCATCACCAGGTTTCACAAGCAAACCAAGCCCCCATCCCTACTCCCAACACAATTCGTATCCACACATGTCTCACCGACATAACACATACCATCTCACTCATGTTATTACCAAACATGCAGTGCAGATGAGACATTTCAAAATGTCCAATGGCGTTTCACCCGAAACCCATTTCCAAGATAAGGGAAAACCTTCCCATGAAGTTTGGCTTCTGCAGGCCATCACACATGGTATTCCTGCAATGTGTACCCCTGACACATTCATCAAATAGCCAAACAGTCAATCATTACCTGATACTACAATCCAAATTGATCATTCCATAACCAAGCAATGACATTAATCAAATTCAATAAGAATTTGCAATTCTATCTACTACAGAAATTGACTTGCTCAATTGTGGGTTTCTTGTAAGCAGCATTACTATGCCCATTATAATTTTATGCTTACTATCATAACATGAATACCCACTTACCATGTGTCCCTCCTGACACAATCTCACACAAGCCAACAATGATTAGTAGCCGTTAGTACCTCTTAAATCCAAAATCCACAATTCGAATTTAACAACCCGTACCAACTAATTTTCACAACCATGAGACTTCTTCTCATAAATGGTAGATTCTGGCATTGGTCAAGGTCTTACCTCTCACTGCCATGCTCGAATAATCTACCTGAAACATAAGTTTCAACCAACCAAACACAATCTTATGCAAGCCAACAGTGGCTAGTGGTTGTCAGCAACTTCTCAAATCCGAAATTCTCAATTCGAATTTTAACAGCCTATTATGCATATCATATGGTAGATTCTGGCATTGGTCAGGATCTTACCTCTCAATGCCATGCTCAAAAGAATCTACCTAAAACATAAGTTTCAATCAACCAAACACTTGGTAAGTCTGGATGCATTAAACCTTTTCATTGCTACAACCATCACTGAGCATTTTCAGAATTTGTAAAATTCAAATACTTCTAGCTGTTAGTCACATAAGTATTATCAAAACTCATTTACTTTATGCATCATTATCATATTAACATTTGCAAGGCACAGTCACATCATTCATGCAATTAAATGAAATGTTTAGATACTCCTTACTTCACAGGCGTATCATTCATACCACCTTGCTCTTCAATAGAGCATTTCTGGCAGTCAACTGATCAAGACTACCCTACATTCATAACAACCTTTGAAATGATTCCTGAATTGTCATCAATTCACCATTTCAGTCATTAGTTATTCATAATATCACATGCATTCATCTCAATGCATTCATGCAATGCACCACAACATTTGCACCTTTACTTAGGCAATCAGTCACTCACACCCTTCATATGCATACATTCAATGCATAACAACGAGATTCATAAAATCTTCTTAATGTATGTCCATTCAACGCTACCTTGCATTGATTCAGGAACACTATGCATTCAACCATATCATGGCCTAACCATGACTACCTCATATAGGATGCATTACTATAATCAATATCATTAGCATGTATAGGCATGACACCTTTCTACATTCCAATATTTACATGGTATGAGGTCTCTTACCTGAACCAATCCATGGAATCTGTCATAAGCAAACTCTTACCTGCAGGGGTCGTACTTACACCCTTGACATGACCACTTTGGTTGGGCCCTTGCAGGAGATTGCAGAATCTGCTCACCAACTTTTGTTATGGACTCGTTGCCTTATCCCTTCTCCATAGGGTTGCTGGTCTCATTCATCAGCATCATCAACATATGCATCCGGGTCCGTGTCATCGTTGGTTTTTCCACTAATTCCAACATCAAAACAATGATTATCATTAGTGGTTCGTTATACATATATATATATTTCCCAATATTCTTACCAATCATGCAATATCCTATGCATGCAATACATATCCTCATGCATTTCAAGCATAGACTTAGGAAATGTAGTTAAAGTCAGCAAGATAGGGTTTTAAGGAAAACTTCCCTTTTCAAATCCCTCATCTTCTCATGGAATTCCTTTTTCACCAAGCAGCTGGTTGACTTCATAGTCCTTACTGCCCTAGGCATGCAACTGTCCAGATTGTCCATTTGATAACAGTGGCCCTCATTAGCACTTTGTTGCTTCATGCTTAGATTCCGGTCACTTATCCTTGTTCCTTGCTGGATAAGCTTTCCAACACCTATTCACACGCGTCATTCCGACCTTGGATGTGAAAACCACGCCACTTCCAAGAATGAAGACTTTCACTAATCTCGGCACTTTCATTACACTACTGCAAAGTAGAATTTTCACAGTCTTCTAATGATCTCAGAGCCATTTTAGCAGCTGCATTTTTGGCACCCCTCTTGTCCTTTGTGAAATCCCTCTGATTCGAACTCTTGCCCAAAACACAGGATTTTCCTTCTCACAAGAACGACTATCTCAAGGGACGACGGGGGTCAAGGGGGCTTGCCCCCTTGTGGCTTCCCTGAAATTCACTGAAAAACAGTCCAAAAATCCCTCTGAAATAGTTGAAATCGGTTGAGAATTCTCATGGAAAAACTCAAATTTTCCTTTCTTTCACATCGGAAGTCGGATGTATTTCCAATCGGAATCCTTATTGCTTTGGCTTCTGCAACGGCGGCTCCTCGGAAGCTCCAAACCTTCTGCAACGGCGGCTCTTCGGAAGCTCCAAAGCTTCCGCAACGGCGGCTCCTTGGAAGCTCCAAACCTTCCGCAACGGCGGCTCCTCGGAAGCTCCAAAGCTTCCGCAACGACGGCTCCTCGGAAGCTCCAAAGCTTCCGCAACGGCGGCTCTCATCGGCTGTCGGAAGATTTCTACATCGACCGGCAAATTCCTTCGGCTTCCGCAATCGCGGACGCTCCTTCACTTCCCTCTTCCGATCGGCGCACTTTCTAATCGGAAATCGGAAGACTTTCCAATCGGAAGCCTTATTGCTTCCTCACCCGCAACGGCGGACGCCCATTCACTTTCTTCTTCCGGCGACCAATATTTTTACCGCGTCGGCTATCGGCGGCCTTCTACATCGGAAGCATTCTCTCTTCCGCAACATCGGACGTCGGACCACTTTCCCTTCTGATTGGCGGAAGTTCACTTCACGGATTCTTCCGCAACGGCGGCTCGGCAAACCTTAAATTCTTCCGATCGGCACTTGGAACAACTTTAACGTCGGGCGTCGGCTGACTTTTGGATCGGAAGCCTTAATGCTTCTGCTTCCGCAACGACGGCTCACGAAAGTCTGGATCCTTCCGACGTCCGCCACATCGGAAGTCGGATCCTCTAACCTTCCGATGACCCGACTGCCCAACACTTCAACACTTAGCCAAATTTTAAATCTTTCTGTGGCATCGGCGGTCGGATGACTTTCACGTCGGATGCGGAATCGCTTCGCCGTCCACAACGTTGGATAAGAAAATGTTTAACTTTCTGCTACAGCGGAATTCAATTCCGCCAATCCTTCCAACTGCTCCAACACTTAGGCGTTTTTTTGAAAACTTGTTGCTGCTCTGCTGAACACAGAAGGTAATTCTACCTTCTGTTACTACACCTTCATGGCCCATAGATGCCCATTGCTGCAACCTTTGCTCTGATACCATATTGTCACGTCCCCGTCCCTCAGACCGACGAAGAGGATGCGAT
>LPNX010751758.1:596415-691654 GCA_001517045.1 Pseudotsuga menziesii | reverse complement strand
TTGCATGCACAGTTATTTTGCAAATTTGTATGAGATTGAGTGTGCGAGTCAGCACTATCATAGAACATTAGAGAATATCAGTATTTGGGATATTACATTGGGTATTTTTGTCAGTGAGGGTTGAAGGAATTATTTCATGTGTAGATGGAATGTTTCTGAGTATTCTTCTCAATAATAATTTTCTTCTTTCTAGGGTTTCCCCTGGGAGTTGGGGTTTTGTCCGGTTTGTTGACCAAAACATCAGTGTTTTCATGTGTGAATGATTACTTCAGTATTTGAGAAGATCTTGAATATGGTGGTTTTTATTTCAAGTTTGAGTAAATTTTTAATCATAAACACTAGACATTCAAGTGTTTGACAGAATGTGTGAATGAAAGTTTCATATTAATATCATGTATTTTCTTCATTTCCCTATGAAGTTTTCCTTCGAAAACAAAAAGCGTTCACTAGACTAAGTCACATTAATTACAAATTTTAATAAACTTGCCATTTATTTGTTCTTGGCATGTCTTTTTATAATTCCAAATCCATGTGTTTAACTGTCTTCCTACTCTAATTACAAATAGTTTTAAGAGTCCTCTCTCCTGTGTTCATCACTATCTTGAATATATTTTTCCTAAATCCAAAATTACGTCATAATCATTAAGAAAATATCGAAGTGAATTCTTTGGAAAAACCAGTTTCGATTCTACTCGTGTCAAAATATGAATAGATGGATTAAGAATTTTTCCAATATGATTCAATCCTTATCCACCCCATAGAAAATCATCTAAAATTTCAGCTTCAACCACTACCCAAAGACCATCACAAAATCCTTCAGGAGGAATCAATTAGCCCCATGCATTGCCAAAATGGTAATGCAACTTACATTCACCTAAATAGCTTTTCAAACAAGAAAGCACACGTCTGAATTGTTCACTAACTTCAGTACATTTATTTCGAAGACAAAGTCATTTATGTTTTATATTTTATCCAAACAGTCAGACCTCCCTTCCATTCACAAATTGTTGAATACTATAAAGGTCAAGTAATTATCCATTTTTAACCCTATATACAAATAGTCCTTTAGTAACCACAAAATCTATATGCTGCACCTCATATATGTGTGAATCCTTTAAAATGCCAGTAAATGAATCTCCCGATTATTATCCTATTTTTATTATTTTTTATATCGTTTTCATGTTGTCCTACTATTGACCCTTGAGTACGATTTCCATCTAGTGGCAAGAGATTACTTCATTGACATGGTGTATTTTCCCACAAGCCAATAGCACAGCTTTGATCAGAACAAAGTTATAAACCATTTCAAAGATGAAGACTGGAAACCTAGAAAACACAAGAATCATTCAAGAGCACAATTTTTAAAGAAGAAAAGCTTTGAATTCAATAACAAAAAAACTTGGCTTAGCATCTCACTGGTTGGTTGGGCACTGACATATTAGAAGGTTCAAAAGTGATTCATGGTCTAGTTTCATCTGTCAAATCAGTTCTTGAAAGTATATTACTTGAACACAAAGCAGCAAGCACAGGAATTGGAAATTAAGAGAGAATTATTCAAAACAGATATGTATTGAAGATATCTGCAACATAAGAACCTGCCTTAGTTTCTTGATAGCATGGCCAATGAACTTCCCATTTGTCAAGTCTGAATAGCTGCTGTTGTTAAGATCAGCATTCCCTAATGTGTCAGTTCCACGAGCTCTTCCACTCAGCATCTCTTGGCATGCAGTTTTTGACTTCAATGGAGATAATGGGGAAAGTGCCTCACAAAAAAGGTCTGCAAGGCGAATTTTTGCATATTTACCAGCTTCATGTAGACACTGGAGTGAAAGAAATGGATATGAATCATAAAATGCATTGTGCCATAATCCACTTATTCAAAAGAAGCTCACCCCTAAGGCCGCAAAAACATCTTGTTAAAATTCAATGAAACAATGAATGTACCCCAAACACATATCTTCAAACAAGAATCCACATATTTTGAATGGAGGTTTAACTTTGCTATTGAAATATTGCTAATACTGCAATACCAATATATATATATATTTTCATTACTTGCCCATATAAGCATTGGAAGATCCTTTCACCCAATATTTCTTTGAACAACCTAGGTTATGAAAAAGCATTAGATAAACTAATGGATCCTCAGGATCAACAGTCATGGATACATCTTTATCAAGGTAAACTACAATTTAGAAGACAAGAATGATAATAAAACTACAATTTAATAATAAGGTAAAAGTTAAATAAGAAATACTTTAAATATATATATACATACACTAATGAATATTAAAATATAAATTAAGAAAATACTTTTTATCAAAAAGACATGACTTTTCATAAAAGGGAACCTAGACACTTTTACGGGATATATACGCTCGGGCCCTCCTTTCTAATAATCATCATCTATTATTCAAACAATCATTCTATACTTCAGAAATTATTTCTTCTTTATCTAATTGCGCAAATTGTACACTCCATCAACCATGTTCAGCTGTCCAGGATCATCAAAGATCAAGCCTGAAGTATCTTTTATTTATAACCCATGAAGTGACCTTCAATGTTGATAGGAAGTGAAGCATAACAGTTCACATTAAATGGGATAAACATTATATTAAATGGGATGGTGGACCAAGACAAGTGCTTTTCCAATGGACGATGGAGTCAAAGTTAATATTCGAGAGGGTTCAAACAAGATGGAAGAAGGCATAGTAGGGCTGTTACAAACATACTCAAACTAACCCAAAGGAATTACTTCAAATTGAATTGTACATGGGCTTTGTATACTATGTGTCCCCATCTACTACAGTGCACCCTCCTACAAACTTCAATGGTGTGAAATGCCTCCAAATATTTGGATTACACCTCAAACACTATGAGATGCTCCCTCAGTGAACAAATATGCATGAGAATATGTACACAAGGATTCCAAAAGGTGAATCTCTACCACATGTGCAACCTTGACTTCAAATGTGTGAACTGAAAAAGATGTGAGCATCCTCCAAGCATGTGAAAGAAAAAGACTAAGTTGCCAGAAAACTTGGGTATGAGGATGGGTGTGGGGACGGGATGCCACTTTTTGAATTAAGGGACTTGGATACATCGGGGGTACTATATATATATGAAATTAAATCATTTACATTGTACATATTTATTCATATGCATCCATATGAATCCAAACCATTTGTTATATAAAAAATATATAACATAATAAGACATATAACTATATATAAAAATTAAGTATCAATATTAATTATTAATATTAATAATTAATAACTAATAAATAGAAATGATTAATTAATTAATAAGAAAAAAAGTAAAGAGATGTACCCTTTCATTTGAAAATGAACAATAAGGCTTATATAAATCCCTACCAATGTAATTGTAAAAATACACATATTATATCTTTTATCATTTTACATTATATTTTATTCATGGAATATTTATATTATTTACACTGGGTCTTCTCGTAAGAAACAGTTCTTTTCTGTTTCATTGCTATCAGAGCTAACTATGATCCGGCTGGTAGTCATTACTTCAGAGTTTCTGAAGATTCTAGTTTTTTACCAAAAAAGACCCTTCTCCCACAGTTCTTTCGATCCTCCGCAGTCCCTCCATCTACTCGCCGCACCTTCACATTTGCATCCTCCCAACTCCCTCGACGTGTGTTCGCTCCTCTCCCACCTGCACGCTGCCACCCTTCTGGTTTTTCCATCCATCCGCCATCCTCCACTCAGCCACGCATCCCACGTTCTCCTCCATCCACCTCCCCCGTGCTTCCCCCGCGTCTGCGTCCCCTCCCGCTCTGCAACCTCGACTGCTCCCACTCCCTCCCGCAACCCTCCCCTGCGCAACTACCTGCGTGTTCCCTGCACCACTCTGCCTGCCTACAACCTGTTACCAACTATTTTGTACCATAGTTGAACCTCTTGTCGAGCCGCCAGTTAATGAACATAGTCAATGTTCATATTTAGTGCAGCAGATGTTCAAAATGTTTTGCCTAGCCAATTTTGGCTAGTTATTTTTATTTTTATGCTGAAATGACCATGCCATGGGGGTTTTGTAAAAGAGTGTGCTAATAGGGGTTTTGAGTGACTCAGTCCCCTAAGACGTAAAATTTCAACTAAGGTATTCCAGGGAGTTTATTCCCTTGTTGATTATGCTTTGCCTATAGCCGAGTATAATCAATGAATTTTTCTCCTGCTTCCTCCAAAGCTAGAATGCCCAATTTTGAATTTTTGGCCTTGGGGAGTTATTAGAGTCCAACTAGTAAATATGAACCTACTAGACACTATTGGTTCTATGGTCATTTCCTAAGCCCCGGGATGCTTTAAAAAATTGTCCGAAAAATTTTTTGCCGATGGCGTTGAGTTTTTTAATTTTTATTTTTTGACTATAGAGAATTAATTAAAATTTTCAATTAATTAAACCATTTTGACCATGGTTTAATTGAAAATTTTCAATTTCTAATATTTAAGTGGTCTTGGGGGTGTTTTTGGCAAATAAACACTTATTTTCTAAGCCAAAACACTCATTTAACCCCTAGACACACTTGTCCTAAGTTTCAGACTATTATTTGGCTTTGGAATTAATATTTTCTCAAAAAACCCAAAAATGAGAAATATTAATTAAAATAATAAAAAATAATAAATTGGAGAAAATCAAAATATCTCCAAAAAAATGTCAAATTAAATAAAGTAAATGGCTAATTAGCTTGGAAAAAAGCATATGGGATGATTCCAATCAGGTCTGGACTGATTTGAGTCAGTATCGGAGTGCTACAGTGAACTTCACCTTGGGATTTGTGCCCCTCTCAATGCATGGACGTTTTTCCTTCTTTGGCACATTTATATTGGATTGGTGATAAGACCGAGGGGGATTGAGGCCACCTCACCCCCCCCCCTCATTACTCCAACTCAGTTGCATCTCAGTTAGTGATCAGTTTAACTCAGAATCAGTTTGTCGAGCTCATTCAATCACCGTAGTGTGCCTCTTTGATGTCGAGTCCTAATTTAGACATTTAAGCCCTACTTTCTTTTCTTTTTGTATAAATAAGGGTCTCTTGTTCCCATTTGCATATGGAGAAATTGCAAGAGAACTCTACCAAGATTGTAACCGAGATTTGATAACGGAATAAAGTGACTTTAGAGGTCTATGTGTGGGTTATTTGCATGTGGTTTTCACCTTGCAAGGTGATATTGTTTCTCAGCCTTCTCTTTATTTTAATTAATGTTTGATCAATGTTAGCTCATGAAGGTTATAAATCTAGCACGGTAGGATAGTCATTTAAAGTTTTAATTTGATTATCTATGCAATTTCCATTATATATTTGAAGTGGGCAGGAAGTAGTCAATTATACCAGTGCCTTTCATTATCTATTTTGATTATTACATCCTAGCATTTGATCATTTTATTTGTATTGAGTTGTGTTGGTTTCAAGAATAGCCACGAGAGGAGGGGTTGAAGTTCAACCAGTTTCTCATCAAGGGTCTTTTTAACTTCATACTTTCACCATGTAGGTTCTTCAGAGCACTTAATCCGGCATCAAAAAACATACGGCTAAAAAGGGGCTCTTCCTTACCTCTATTAATCAAACCTTAAAAAATCTTTTTCTTTGGTTGTAAGATCCACACATCCTTATTCTTCTTCTCTCTCTTTGTCCTCTTTATCCATCTCTTCTTTCCTCCTTTCAACTTGTTTCTTTGCCCTCACTTTTTTACCTTTTTGCCCCTCTTTTTTCCTCTTTGTTTTATTGGTTTTTACCCTGTTTTTCCTTGCCTTTTTGCTCTCTTTTTCTCCACTCTTCGCTGCCCTCTTTCTCTTTTTTCTTGCAGCCATACTTACCATTGTTTGGCCGTCGTATTTGCCAAAAATTTGTAGCCAACTTTCCTCTTAGTTGGCTGCCCTCTTTCACACTTATTTTCAGCCCTTTTGGGCACTTTTCCGGCACCTTTTTGTCATTTTTCAAGCCTCTTTTCCTCTTTGAGTTGCAGCCATCTTTCTTCCTACTTGGCTGCCCTCTTTTTGCTTTTTGTTGCAGCCATCTAACTCTTTTGTTGGCTGACATGTTTTTCCATCTATTCAGCTTTCCATTTTACTCTTTTCTTTGCATGCTTTTTCTCTAGTTTTGCATCAAAAAATACTAAATTTTTGCATTAAAAAAAGAGTTATTTTTGTGCATAGATTAGTTTCTTTTTGTCTAACAATAATGGGTGCTTGAGTACTTGTTTGTTTTGTGCAGATATCGAAGAGGAAAAGCGAACCAGAAAGGATTCGAAGATTATAGAAATTACAAAAACCCAGGAAAAAAAAAAACAAGCATAGCTTGTGTTGCCACCTAATACACACTTTATCACACGGGGAAGTCTCCAACCCGCTTTGTGTGTCCTCGGGGGCAAGTTAGAGCTGAGGACCACTGTCACCACAGTCTACCAACTCCTCTGTTTAGGCCAAATCCCAACAGAGCCAAGGGGGGTAGTCCCTACAGAAAGGTTTATTAACAATTTAGTTAAAGAGATTTTATTTGATTAAGGTTACAAAGTTACAAAATCAATGCCTAGATTAAATGGAGTCAAAAAGATTACAAGTTACAAACTTACAAAAGAATTAAGAATGATTATCCACAGTTGTCTAAGCTTAAACAAGATCTACAATATTAACAATATGAACAATGTAAATGAATTACACAATATGAACAAGTGCTAAAGAATGGCTAAACAAATATACAATGATACCTGAAAGGAAACAAGATATACACCAGATGAACAAGTTATTATGCCAAAGATCAAACGACAGATTGCTTTCAAGTTACAAGATTAAACAATGTTCTACTCAAGCGTGCCACAATACTTTAAATATATTATACTTGAAAATGCAAGGTATCGAAATGAAAATGAGATGCTTGCAAGATGTACTTGTAAAATGAAAGCCTTGAAAAGCAAGGACTTTGAAGCAAACACAGAAACATAAATGTGGGTAAGACGTTTTGCAATGTCTCTTGGTTCGTTTTAATAAATTTTATTAAAGTTGAAGAGGGAATGCTAGTGCGTTCAAAACAGTGGAAATAAGCCCACCTGTAGCTCCCAGGTCAAACCCCAATGCCCTGGTGCTCAACAAGGAGGACGTATAACACCTAGAGAACCCCACGGTCTTCTACTCCAACTAGCTTCCGAGGTCACTGTCTTTAATCAACCAAAAAAATAGCAAGATGGATGCTTATTAAACTAGAGCCCCTAAGCCTCTTTGTTTTTCATACCCTTACCCGATTTTCCTAAAAGAAGATAACAGGGGGCAGAGGATACACAGACAGTTTAAGTTGTATATTTTAAATAAATTGCAGATTTGTTTATAAAGTAAGCAAAATGGATTACAGAATTAACAAGTTAATAGAGTCAACCTGAGCGTTATCCCTTGTGGGAGGTGTTAAGTCAGTGATTTGTTTCTTCAATTTTTTGTTTGATTTGCATTTTATTTCAAGTTACTCATTTCCTTTAGTTTGGTTTTTTACTCCTTTTAGGAGAATTTTTGGTTGTTAGGTGAAATTTTGAACTTGGCCTTTATATTTTTGCTTTATTTTTTATCCTTTACGTTTTGGAGGGATTTTTAAAGGTCATCATGTCAAAGAGTGGACTCACAAATTGCATTACAAGCATACTCATCATTCAAACAGCTTTTAAACTTCTTGCAAAATGGAAAAAAGTTGTAAAACAGCGCCAAAATAGAGTTAATTTTATTCTTGTAGCGCAAGTGGAAAAAAATTACAAAGGAGCGCTACAAGAATATCGCGACTGTTAGTTTCTCCGATTTTTTAGCCAAATTTTTGCATGATTACGAATGGTGAGTGACTAATCACATGCTTTGAAGAGTTTGCTACGTGTTGTCTCAGGAATCATCATGAGAGCAGGTGGTTTTATGTCGTGAAGGAAGATCGTGGTCATCATCAGTTATAAAGCGGTTTATCATGACAGATAGCCATTTAAATCGAGTTTAATCTAAGGAGAGTCACTTCTTATCTCTTTTTCAAAGCTGAGGAGTTAGTGGAATGACGGTGCTTGCCTGAAAAAAGGGAGATTGCAGTTGCAAAGCATAGTGGAGGTTTTTATGGTTTTACAGGAAATTAGGGCTTCCTGATTTCGCCACATGCGATCAAGTTGGGCGTTGAAGGACACTTGTATATTTGAGGTGGATAATATGATAGCTCAGGCAACAGTTTTAAGCATCTGCAGTTGAACATTAAAGAGGTATTCCGCGATTAACTCTTAGTTATTGATAATTTGGGGTTTTCTCGGTGAGGTTTGCTCTGTCAAAATTGGTTAAAGGAAACATTTAGTTATGTTTTCTAATGAGTTTCCTGCCACAAAGATAGTTGTCTAAGACACTCTGAGACACCATGGAGACTGGAAGGTTGAAAAAATAGCAATTTCTAATGAAGTTGACCCTGTCAAAGTTTGAAAGTTCGGTGATGTGAAAAACTGTGCATTTTATGATGTTCAGACTTCATAAATAAGCCTGCTATTTATGCAAATTGTAAGGAAGGAACCGAACATCTGAGATAGCCTGAAGACCTAGTCTTATTGCATGCTAGAAAGCTAATTAGTTTGGCGTTGAAGTTAAGTTGAAACAGAAGCATGAACAGAGCATGAGGTTGTTTTCCTTGTCATTACAACACAGGGTTCTCTTTATACAGTCCAAAGGAGGTCTGATAGTTGAATGAGCAGTGTGCATAATACCTAGTTTTCATCAACAGTTTCAGTTAATCTGAGAAACTTGTAGCAGTGATCATACTTGCAAAGGCTTACTGTGCAGAAATTGTTCATAAGGCGATGCCAAAAGGGTTTGAAGGTTAATTTTGGTATTATTAGACAGGTTTATTATGAATGCTGAAGATGGTCATCTATTTGAACAAACAAATTGATTGATAACTAGGTTTCATAATCAGCTGCAGTGAAGAGGCTAGAGTACTCTAAATGACCTAGAGCACTTATGCCTGTGATAAAGCCTAACTTGTATTAGTAAACTAAAAGAATCATTCAGGAAGGATTGAGGAAGGAAAGTTATTGAAACCTAAGGGGTTTGGAGAAAAAGCAGCTACCAGGTCATCTGCTGAACCCTAAAGTCATACAGTTTCCAGTTTTTGAAGACAAATGGGTAAGAGTGGCAAGGTTAATAGAGCTGAGCCTACTGATGCAAGCTGGATGGAAAATCTCCCAGGTTGTGTAGAACTATTTCAACAGGCTGGTTGGCTGGAGTTTTTCAGAAGAATAGATGGTTACAATGCTGAAGTTTCCTGTAGGTTTGCACAATGTTACAAACATGATATGGTAGTTTTTGATACTTTAAAATTCAGATTGACAGTAGATTTAGTAGCAGAGGCTACTGGGATAAAGAATGATGGAGAGATGTGGTTTAAGAAACTGCCCTTCACCTTTGATGCTCAGAGATATTTGTTACCAAATATTACCCCAGATTGGAGCAAGGGCATTTTGATCCAAAATTTCAGAAGTGAATGGGTCGAGCCAATCAGAATCTTGCAGAGCTATATAACATGTGAGGGCAGATATGCTTATGCTTTTAAGTACCACTTTAGATTTCTACAGCACTTGGTAGGGGTGTCCAAGATGAGCCTTCCATTATTCTTATTCAAAAGCTTGCAGAAGATGTCTAACGGGGTCAAGGGGCATATGGACCATTCTTCTCAATCCATCTTTCATCATGGCCTAATCAAATTGATCATTAGCACTGTCCTAAAGGCTGAAGGAAAGACCTGAGATTTTTTCCTCTTTTGGTCTGGCTTTCAAATCAAACAAGAGGATCAGCAGCCTAAAAAGCAAGCAGACAAAGGGAAGGTACTGATGAGAAAATTAGGTCAAAAGGTGAAAATTGAAGACAAGAAAGAAGTCAAACTGGAGGAAGTATCAGAGGCTGGGAAAGTTGACAGTGAACCTAAAGTGTTTCCAGCTAACACTAAAGGTCAATACTCACTGTTTGCAGAAGACAAAAAGCAGCCTGTGCAGCACCTGGCACCTGCAGAGGACTCCCATGAAGTTAAAGCTGCTGATACAGAAGAGGTGGCTGTACATGAAGAAGAATTTTAGACCCAAAAGAGGAGTCCCATCACCATACTGTCAGATGATGAGGGATATTTGTTAGAAGAGGATCAGCCCATTGCTAAAACTGAAGTTAAGGCTGAAACATGCAAAGAATTTTCTACTTCAGAAAGCAAAGCAGTCAAACCTAACAGGAAGAAAAATAAGCTTGAAGTAATGGAGTTTTCTGCTATCAAACATCAGGGAAGAACTATGAAGATGTTAGGGGAACTAGCACCAGGATGGAGGCCTAAAATTAGGCCTAAGAATAAATTCAGGTTAAATTCAAAGAAGCTGATGAACCCTAAATTGAATATCCAGGAAGTGACTGTCCTGGACGATGCTTCCTCAAATGAAGAGCCAGAAATTGGCAAAATGAACATTAAAAGAAAGGAAAAAGCAGTGGCTAAAGCTTCATCTTCTCTTCCTGTAAAAACAACAAGATCATCACAATCAGTAAAGGAGTTAGGCCAGCAAGCTAAAGAGGCTATTTCCACAGACCTATTAGATGAAGATGCAGAGATCTTCAGGAAACTTGACATACCCTGGATACCTAATGATGAACAAGACACTACAACAGGCAAGCCATTTGATTCTGACAGAGAGAACATGCAAAAAACTATTAAGCAATGCAAACAGCAGATGAATTACATGCAAGAGGTCAATGATGGGCTGATGATGGCTAATAGAAGGCTTAGAGAAGATCTACAGGATGTTAATGAACATTTTCAAGAGCTGATAGCAGTATCTAAGGAGGCCTTAAAGAGAAAAAGAACCACCGATCTACACTGTGCAGAATTGAAGGTGACTGTGGAGAACCTACAAAAGCAAAATGAAGAGCTCTCAAGAAGACTAGCAGGCATGGAGGATGAGCAAAAGAGAGCTAAGAAGAAAGCTCAAGTATTAGATGGCATAGCTCTACTAGCTGAGGCAGCTAAGGACTTATGAGTTAGTTATTGAATTAGGTTTTTGTTATCTCTTTTCTGAGAAACATATTAGTTAGTTGTTTACTATTTTTTAAAAATGTCATATTTTGCAATATTGTAAATTTTACTTTATCCCATCGAATTGGTTAAGGGCAGTTAGGGTTTGATCCTTAACTGATTTTGTAAAAAAATAGTATTTAGAGAGGTTAGAAGGACAGAATGGGGGTTCGATTTTGGGAGAGCTTCAAGAGGTCTTCAGACTTATTCATGAGTTAAGTACCAAAACTCTTGTATGCATTTGATGATGAAATTATGAGATATATGACACTTTTTACCCTTCAGTTTCTGCGTTAGCTTCATTGTTCAGCTTGTTTAGTTGCTTAACTGATATATTCATTACTGGTTTATGTGTATATGCTAGTGATGCTTATCTTTTATGAATGAACTTCAATACTGTGTTCTGTTGGATCTTGTTGAATATATTATGCATCTTTGTCTTCTTTTGCTTATGATTCAGTTATTATTTTGCTCATGAGTGTATTCCCTGTTTGTTCCCAAAGTTTACAACCAATAAAACATACCAGAAACCCTAAACCTAGTTCTTTTTATCAAGTTTTGTTTGAGATTGTGTTGGCTTGTTTCTTTTAGCCTTGGAAACAATTTCTGGCACAAACAGGAGCGTCGATATTTGATCTCTGGACAATTAAGAAATGAAATTGCTTTGCAGGAAAGTAAAAGATTGCAGAAAGTAAAGTGAGCTAATTAAGGTTTCCTAAAGCCCCCAAACCCCTCTGTTTTTCATACCCTTGATCTGAGTTCCCTAAAGGTAGATAACGAAGGGCAGAGGCTACACGGACGGATGTTAGGTTGTATATTCCTTCAAAACAGTAAAACTAGATGACAAAAAGTAAAAATCTGACTAAATGCTTTGCTTGGAAAAGAAATGCTTGAAAGTAAACTAATTTAAACAAAATATACTAACCACACATCAATCTCCCTAAAGGAGAAGGTGGGTTAAAAAAAACTGGAAAAATAATAGATCTACTTGAAAATGAAAGTACAACTAGTGATCTACTTCCTAATCTACTTACAATATATTACAAATTTACTTCTAGAAAACTCTTAGAGAAGCCCACAAAGAAACTCTCTCGGGGCTTACAAATAGCTAGAAAATAGAGTAAGAAGATAAGGGTTTGAACTCTTTTGAAATCAGTTGCAAGTTGAGGAGTTTTTGATATGATTTGGACATAACCTCCCCTTGTAAACTGTAAAACCTGCTAAAAACTGCTTGCTGGAAAATGATAGGAAACTCAAAAGAAAGTTAGAAAATGTTAGTATAAAAATACAATAATTTTACAGTAAAAATCTTAGTTTTAAAATATCAGAAAATTGAATATTAGAGGGCTTAAAATTGCATTTCCAATCACCTAAAACACCATAAGGAATCAAATATGAAATATATAATAAAAATATAACATGGATCTATTAAAGAAAACTAGATTTTGCTACTAAACAATAACAAAATTACTAGTTCCTAAAACAGAAAACAAGATTAGAGATTAGGGCCTTGAGGGAGAACTTTTCCAAGCTTGGATCTCTGCAAAGAGTTTAGTTAAAGCTGCAAAACTCACACATAGAGACGAAAACACCATAAATCATGCAAAAACCTTTGCAAAATCTTACAATGTTAATCACAAGTGCAAATAGAAAAACTTCTACCTACAAGTCTCTCCACAAAAACCTTTGTGGAGAGCTTCTATGATAAATAATGCAACAATAACCAACCATAAACAGTTACCTCACTCTTCAAGCCACAAAATTGGTGCACCAACAAATATATCCTCCAAAGATTGATGTATTATAAACCCCAATAGGGCAAAAACATTACAATAGCCAAAGAAAACTTGATAGAGAAGAGAGAGAGAAGAGAGAATATTTTTCCAGCATAACCATGCACCAAAGAATGATCAGAAAATGAGAGGAGGGGCCTCTCTTCAATAGTTAAAAAGATCCCAAACCCACTCCCAAATCAAGGGTCCAAAACATAGATCTAAACTCTAGCTCTCATCCAACCTTAGATCTAAGTTTGTTGACTTTGCAAGCCATCCACCAATCATAAGCAAAGGTGCCACTTCAAATCAATGCTCAAAAAGATAGATCCATGTCACATTGAAGTTTAACCCTTAGATCTAGGGTTCCCATGACTAAAGTGGGGCCCCCTTTGACTCAAATTTTAATTTTTATTATTTTGATTTTATCTTTTATTTTTTATCTTTTTATTTAATATTTTATTCTTTTATTTTTAATCTTTTATTTTATCTTTTTATTCTTTTATTTTTTATCTTTTATTTTATTTTTTTTATCTAAGGCCTCCTTTGACTAAAATTTAAATTTTTTTATTTTTTATTCTTATCTTTTATTTTTCTTTTTTTCTTTTTTTTCTTTTATTTTTTATCTTTTATTAAGACAAGAGGGGGCCCCACTTAGGAAATCTTCAAAAATTTATTTTGACCATGGGGGGGGGTTTATTTTAATAAAAATTAACTATGCTTAGCCACCCTCCAAACTTAATTACCATGGCCTTATTTGATTTTTTCCTTCAAAATCAAATAATTTAATTTTTAACCCTAGAAAATTAAATTAATTTCCTAAGAAAAAATACCCTGTCCTAACTAAAATTGGTCTAAGTTCCCAACCCCCTGTCAGAATGACATGAGACTTGAACCAATGGCTTAGGGGGTGTCATAACATATTCAGTTGCATTCATAGCCCCTATTACAAAATGACAAGGTTCAAGAGATTACATTATTACATCAAAACTTAATTAATTAACCACCAAATGGTAAAGTTAATTAATTAGGAAAAAATCAAAATAAAAATTAAAATCCTAACGAAATTCTACAAGATATGGCTAGCATGGTCATGGACAACAACTTGAAACCTTAGCCACCTCATGGGCTTGTTTATCAGAACGTCAATTCACCACTTTGGAGAATTGGTGAGTGAAAAACCCAACCAATTAAAATTGTTAATTAACAAAATTAACTGGAAGGAGAAAAAAACCACTCAGTGAAGAGGACTTCCCTGATAATAAAGTCCATGGTGACATCCTTAAAGGAACGACCCATGCTAACATATAAAGTTACATTAATTATCCCACGCAGAGGAGCGGATATTTCGTGTACAAAAGGGGCAGAATTGCCCTGCTGAGTGAAAAATCCCTAGGATTTTTCCATGGTGCAAATTGTACAATATGTACATCTGCAATGTACATGACGTTGCCACCTAGTTGATATAGGTGGGCAACAGCTTGCATCCTTGTAAAAGCCTTTTAAGGCTTATCTATTTAGTTTTCTTTCTTGCTTTCTCTACAAGGGTTAGAATCAATGTTGAAAAAGTCGGCATCCGAAAAAAGTCGACAAGGGTCCCAAATACAACTTCTCAGCAACATCGGCGAAAAAACCGGGAAAATTTGAGAAAAGCCAGCAAACATTAAAAAGTACAAAATACATTCATTTTTTTCAGAATTTTAATTGGAACATAAATATGGAGAAAGCATTGATATATATCATCATCATGTAGTCATGCCAAATGTAAAATGATACATCAAAGTCGATATTGTATCATGAAACATCATAGTTGTCCAATTAAGGACTCAAAAGTGGATAACCAATACAACATGACATCACATATATAAATGTATTCGAAGAAAACTAGCATCTAGCTATTTAATATCAATGCTCTCTTCCCGAGTTTTCCATTCATACTTCATATTTTTCCCTACTCCAATGATTAGGTTTATATAAGGTTTTCATAAATGCTTTTTATTAGTCCCTCCATCTTATGACTTAAACCTAATTTTTGAAAGGTATATTTTATTGATTTGGTTGTCAACCATTAAACGTATTTTTTGTTGTGTATTGGTGATAAATCATAGATGTATTTTTCACTCCTCCCAAATTGAATTTCCGACATGAGCCTCACATTTAGCCCTAACTCATCTACCACTTGAAACATTGCTCTCTTTTTCCTACAATGTGCTATGATGATCACTCAAAATATGTTTGCTCAAAAAATTCCCTAATAGTGAAAAAAGTAATTCAATTACCATTGTGATCTTTGATAAATGGATACATATTTTGTATAGATTATCCTTGCATGGTTTGATCTTCAAATACAACAAAGTTTTGAAATATTTATACGGTAGAGGAAAGGTGACATGACACGAGGATACGGGACACGAAGGACACGAAAATACGAGTATTTAACACGAGACACGACGACCCCAAAAATAAAACACATGGGACACGTTATATATATATATATATATATATATATATTAAAAAAATACATAAAGATCTACATTTTTTAAAACCTAGAAGTATATACAATGTACATCAATCATAATATCATTCAACTGAAATTTGACAATGATGAATCAATAATAAAATTATCAATGAATCATGACCTTTGAACCATAAACTACATATTTGATATTTCTCATTAAACCACAAAAATCAAAGTGTATTACAAATATATCGAGAGAATGCCATTGAAAAATACAAAATAGAGTAGATACTACTTAGGACTAAGCCTAGAATCTACAGTACTACTACATACAAAATAAAAATACTAAATAGTTACAAGGAAGAATATCATAGCTCATCAATGGTACTAGCCACTTTCAATCCTCCTCCTACTCCATGTCAAAATTAGCATTACTGTCATAGCCCTTTCCTCTATCCTCTATACTATTTTCAATAGGACACATGTCCAGAAATCAGGAGACGTGTCCGACACGTGCTGGAAAGTGTCCAGATTTTGGGATACGAAAATTTTGGTGTCGGACACGTATTAGGGAAAGTGTCTTGTCCGACACGTGGAATATGGGACACGAGCCCTATTTGGAAGTGTCCTGTTACTAAGGGTGTTAGTATACAACAAAATGGCTAAAATGGCAAATTTTTGAAAAATTAGCCATTTTAACAAAAATAGAGATTTTTTGGAAAAAGTTGGAAAAAGTCGAGAAAAGTCTAGACTTTTTGGAAAAGGTCGAAACTTGCCATTTTTAGCCTTTGCGACTTTTTGGAAAAAGTCGCGACTTTTTCCCCCCGATTTTTCGGCTTAGGGAAAAAATCGTGACTTTTTAAAAAGTCAGCGATTTTTCGGATAGTTTTTCAACACTGGTTAGAATCCCTCTGATTGTAATCATTAATAAAGAGGACAAGTGATGTTAAGCCTCCCACACGTTTTTCTACTTCCCCTATTTGGGGAAAGGGTGTCTTGTCTTTTCATTGCTTAGTTTAGATCTCTTTTAGACTTAGTTTTATCTCCTACTAATTGCTAGATTCAATTTCATTACATGCATGCCATTTACTTCATCATGTTTCTTGCTCTTTGATTAATTATCTTTAAAAGAACCTAAAGACTCTTGAACCTGTCATAAGACAAGTCAAGAGCAATCTCTATCGAAGATCACTTGCATTGCATTCGCATCATAGATTAGATAAGACTCTTGAATCTCACCATAAAGTGGATCAAGAGCACTCTCTATCGGAGAGCTTGGTTTGTTAATAAAAATTGCAACTCATCATCCCCTAAAATTGGAATTTACCATTTTACAGTGTATATGTTGTTCCCGTTCGAGATACCCAGAAGCACTGTAGCTATTTAATTCACAGATTTAATTCCAATTTCACACTCAATAAAATTTACCACCTCACATTGAGCGCAATACTCTAAGTGGAGAAATCTTTACTGTGGGCGCTGGGTAGCTGTCTTGGTTTCGCAGTGTTTGGAAAGTTATCGAACGCCTCGCTACAAACCGAAGGGTCCAACATGCCGTCGAACGAGACCACTTAGAATATTTTCAGTAATTCTCCTCACCTAATTAACAAGATCATTCATAAAACGTACACTAAAATTTGACCAAGTACATTTGCAAAACGATCTCACAAACATCAGAGACTTATATTTTCAGCATCCTAACTCCATTTTAGGCACTGGTCTATTTATTCTTGCATCATCTTGTTTGGGCCATTTGTCCATTTGTTTAAGTTATTTTATGCGTGGATGCCTTAATATTTGTCGTATCATTCATCTCGTTTTTTACAAATAGCAACGTGGATTGTGTAATTGGTCTTTTTGTGTATATCAAACTCCTAAACAACACTAATTCTCACTATTTATCTAAGAACACTTTAAAACAAAAAAGCCTTAGACAACCTTTTTAGGGACTACTCCCCTTGGCTTCGTTAGAAGTTAGCCTAAACAGAGGAGTTGGGATCAGGTGACAGCACCTGGCTCTTTGCTTGCCTCCAAGGCCACACCTTTCCCGCTTAGGGAAACAGCAGCCCAAAAAATTTATGTTGACGGTGTGCATTCGACGGACAACACCACTGTTACCTAGCAGTTTCCATTCCCCATCGTTGCTTTCGCATTGCTCCTCTCCACTACCACACCACCTGCATCTGCCGCTGCTACTCCCCATCGATCCTATCATCCCTAGTGTGTCCTCCACTTCCTTTTTGCGCTTTCGTCCAGCTTCCATCCCACACCGCATTACACCCTCCTCTCCTTCTTGCCACCGCTCCTGCTCTCTACCAACAAATTCCCTTGCCATATCCCACACTCCCCTTCTCACGCTTCCACCACACCACATTTTCCTCATTCCTCCAGCATTTTCCCTTTGCTCCTCTCCAGAGCGGCCATTTCAATCCACATTTTTTTCTACCACAATAATATTTTAATAAAATTTAATTATTCTATTAATATTTATTTTTATTAAAACAATTATAAAAAAAATTGTCAGGTTAAAAAATAATAATACTAAAAAACAAAAAAGGAGTCTATCAAGAGAAAAGTATAAAGTGGAAGGATTAAAAAGAAAAGGTTATATTATAAGAAAGCCCAAAGGATACTTGAAGCGAAAACTCGAATAATATATATATATATATAAGGACATGAATTAACGTTAACAAATGGAGTCTCAAGGAGAAAAACAAGGAAGATTTCCAAGCAATTTAAAAACTTATGATTCAGTGTTATTCTAAATAAAAGGAACAATTAGAAGGAAAGACATTACTATTTCTATTGCTCCCACTGAACGCAATAATTATATTAGTGATGAATTTGCTAATGAGTTAGTGATTCTAGAGTCAAATATAGGTGAAAGGCTAGACTTTTGGAATAACAAAGAATATGCAATAAGCAATTTACAATTAAACATTGCAGATTACATTGGTATCTCACAATTTTAGTTAACTCCTTGTGGAGTAGTGTCGGTGACCTAATTTTGGGATTATCGTGGCTAGAAACATTGGGGACTTTTATCTTAAATGCTAAAAAGAAGTTTATCACATTTGCCTACAAAAAGAAGAAAATCACATTGCAGGACATTAACATGAAGTCAGAATCAGAAGTCGCGTCATCTGAAGACCTTAGAGAAATATCAAAGGTGATGTGGCAGAGAAATGAGAAATCAATACAAACGATACCCAAGGATTTCGACAAGGTTATTGCAGGGAAAGAAGAAGAGATCACTCGTTTAAGAGATCATTATCTGAAATTACTTCTACAAATTAAGAAGGCAAAAGATAAAGTTCAATGCAGTCAAAAGTTAGAAGAGAAGATTCAAGCTCTCCAGCAAAAAATTACTGAGAAAAGACGAAGAAAATTCCGCCCTGAAAAAGGGTAATCAAGAACTAGAGGAACAAATCAAGAAGTTAAAAGAGGACAAATAGTCACAAGACGAAAGGTTTGAGAAGATTCTGAATAACAATAATCTATTGGAGAATAAATTAGTTCAAATCCAAAAGGAAACATCCAAACTATCCAAAAAACAAATTCCAGTTAAGGAAGAGGAAACAAATACAAATTCGATTCCCCTCACAGTTCAAAAGGAAGTAAATCCAGCAGAAAAACAATCATCAAGAACAACTTCCCAGCACCCAAATTACAAAAAGCGTTTTGACCAATGACAAGGTCAACATGTGTTGGAGTTTGTGCAATTTTGGAAGCTATTCTTATTGTCCTCCTTCGGGAGTTGAACTTGTTGTAATCATTCATATAAACCCTAGAAAGAACAATGTAAACCTTGGGGTGAAAAGCTAGCAATAAAAGAAATAAAATAAAATTACGAAATATAAAATTATATTGCTCCCCCAAGTGAAGATGGCCCCAATTAATTTATGGGTGGGAAAACAGTATAAATAGGAAGCGCCTCTCCTCATTATTACACACAGCAACAACACAAGTGAAGTGCGGAGTTTCTGGCAAGAGTGCAACTACACAGCAGCTCAGAGAAGTTTGCATACACTGCAGAAGAAGACTATTTTCAGGGTTTCAATCTTTCGAAAGCATTTCCATATTTTTTTTTCTTTCTTCATTGTACCCTGATCTCAGAATTATTATCTCTAGACAAAGGTTGTTGGGTTTTCTCCCTATTATCACATATACAATTTTTTTAGCTAGGCTTTCATGCGGACCTATCTCTTTCTATTTCGGACTACTTTTACATGGGGTATCAGCATGGATCTATACATCTTCATTTCACGTCAGAGCCTAGTTCTTGATTTTTTCCTTGCCAAAATCGAGACCCAAGAGTCCATTGAGATGATTTTGGTGATGATCTAGTTCATTTCAGCAGAACAACAGATCAGGAGTTGGTACACATAGCCAGGGGATTATCAGTGGGACACATATATACATGGTGAGATCAAGTATATTTCCTTGGTTTGGTTATTGCTCTATGATGTATCTCAGATACCTTAGGATGATCATAGTGACCTATGCTATATGTACTTTATTGCTCTAACCTTTGTTATGTTTGATCAAGGAATCCAATGTGAAGACTATTGCCCATGCCATGCTCAAACAAATGCAACCCTTAGTGCTAGGTTGGTTCCATTACATCTCTATCCATCCATCCAGTTCATCCATATTTGCTTTTACCCCATGACTATGACCGATAGAGATGTGTGAGATTGAAGCCTTTCCCCATTCTGACTACTATGTGTGATAGACTCCATGTTGTTATGTGTCTCAGGCTATGAAGTATGTGTCTTGGCCAATGTGGCTAGGTGCACAAGGTTGTCATCCTTAAGTGCTCAAAACAAGTGCTCCACCATAATAGTGTTGTTAAACACTAAAGCATCGAAACGCATAAAAGCTATATCTAAAGGATGCAAGAATATAAAATATTGAAAAAAGTAGTCAATGGCCAAGAGATTGAGCATTCATTCCTTGTATAATGTAAGGCTCGGTTTGCCCTCCACAGGGGCATCAGGGAAAGGCGAACCCGCTGGGGCTATGGACTGCTCGCGGGCAGCAAGTAGCCTAGTGATTTACTGGAGCCCAAAAGGCTTTCCAGGGCACCTGCGCTTGTAGGCTGGCTACCATCTTATAAAATTGTGAGTCATTGAAAGGTTAATGGTCAAAGGATGAGCACTCACCCTTTGTATGGTGTTCAACTCAATGGTCCCCATAGGGCCACAGGGTGCAACTAGTCATGAAAGACTAGGTCTTTGTCAGTACTGGAGCCCAGAAGGCATCCAGGGCACTTGCCTTTGAAGGTTGACCTATATTTGCAATAAAGTTGCAAAGGAAAACTTGCTAGAGTCTGAAGGGAAGTATACCCAAATACTTCACCCATCTGTGAGACACCTCCATCCCCTATTGCTATGTGTCACCTTGGTAGAGTTTATTAGTTGTCATCTGGATAGATCACTAAGTCAAAGTCAGTCAAAGTCATGTCCCTTGCCTTAATCTGGATCTTCCATCACCACCCATTTATAGCATAATTGGTTACACCTTGTAAGTATGGCATGAGCAAGCAGAATTCTAGAAGACTCTAAGATCTTTCAAAAGCAAAGGTACATTTTATTATTATTATTATGTTTGGTCACTATGATTATGAATAACTGATTTAAGTTGGATTTTGATATACACCATTGTAGCATGGCTTACCTTGGAATGTTGCAGGACCATACTAGTACAATATCTCACTTTGATTTTGGGTACTTTGACCTGGTCAACTTAGTTGACCAAGTCAATCACGATTCCCAAGGCAGTGACTCAAATATGCAACATGGTCTATATTTGTCCAAAACATGCCCAGGACCAATACTGTATTCTCAGTTTTCAGGGTTTGGCCTCGATTCTCCAGAAAAGTGATTATTATCATTTAATTATTGGCCAGATGATCTATTTTTTATTCAGATGGCAGTATGTTTGGTTCTCCTAGAGCGGAGCAGCGTTCCAGGGGGTATGAGTAGTCACTTATACCATTATTTTGTCTCCAGATCATCCAAAGCAATTTGTTTGCCCCAGTTCTCAGCCTGGAGTGAGTTATGATGGATTTATCAGTTTTCAGGGATTGTACCAGCAGAAAATGAACTAGAAATTTACTGAAAAAATCGATTTGGCCTCCTCGATCAAATGGTGTGGAACTTTGACAAACTGTGTTTTTCAGCATCACGGACAGTCCTTCAGCAGCTTTCAGTCAGCAGATGTCCAGATTATTTAATTATGGCTCAGCCAATGAGGAAAAACCCCCAAGGGGCGCCCCCTCTAATTGGCCATTGATGTATGTCATGATTATATCTTATGATTTGAAGTTGTAAAGGGGCTTAGGGTGAATTAATTCCCTAAGTGACACCCCTCAGTGCATTGATGTATCACACATATGTTATATTTTGAGTTTGACTTAGGATAGGCGTCCTTGAGCAAAGTGCGCCCCCTTTGGTTGACTCAATCGCTTGAATCCATGTGAATAAGTTATGTATTGATCTCCATTGTTGATGATCTTCTAATCTCAACCATTGGATGATAAAGATAGTTATGATTTGTGTCTCCCTCAAACTATTTAAGAGAGGTGACCCCCCATTGTAATGGAGGAGCTGTGGCATCGGAATATCAATAAAGAGCTTTTTTGCTTGGGATTATTGGTTTGTGCTAAGTCACATGACACGAGGACACAGGACACAAAAAGACACGAAAATACGAGTATTCGACACGAGACATGACGACCCCAGAAATAGGACAGGGGGTCACGTTTTATATATATATTAAAAAATTATATATATATTAAAAAAAACATGAAAGTCTACATTTTTTAAAAACTAGAAGTATAAACAATGTACATCAATCATAATATCATTCAATTGAAATTTGACAATGATGAATCAGTAATAAAATTATCAATGAATCATGAACTTTGAAGCATAAATTGCATATTTGATATTTCGCATTAAACCACAAAAATCAAAATGTATTACATAGATATTGAGAGAATTTCACCAACAAATACAAAATAGAATAGATACTACTTAGTACCAAGTCTAGTATCTACTATACTACTAGATACAAAATGAAAATACTAAATAGCCACATGTAAGAATATCATAGCTCATCAATGGTACTAGCCATTGTCAATCGTCTTCCTGCTCCTCCATGCCAAAATTAACATTACTATCGTAGCTCTTTCCTCTATCCTCCTCCTCCTTTATACCCTTTTTTACAGGACACATGTCCAGAAATCAGGACACGTTCCTGGCAAGTGTCCGACATGTGTCGAAAAGTGTCTAGATGTTGGGACATGAAAATTATGGTGTCAGACACATATTAAGGCAAGTGTCGTGTCCGACACGTGGAATACGAGACACAGGCCCTATTTGGAAGTGTCCTGTTACTTAGGGTTTGTGTATCTTGTGGATGTTCTAATTTGATGACTGGCACTGTTTTTCTTCCATAGTGAGTTTCATTTGGGATAGATATTGCACCTTTTTCTTTGCCCGTTTCATCTGCAGGAGGGGGCGCGCTAGGAGAGAGAGGGTGACTTTGTGGGGAAGCTCACCTTCATCCTGGCTCCGGGGTGTTCAGTTCAAGGAGTATTTTTGTCTTTATGATCTTTTACTCTCTTTTCCATTCTGTATTTTGCAGATCCCATTCGTTTGACTGATCGGTTGATGTTTCTCTGATCTGGCAGGTTGAAGGGGGCGCAAGGGTGATTGACTGGGACATAGCTACACCAAGATCTAGCTCACGGAAGTTCATTTTGATAGGAGATCGACATTCTTCATCATTTCCTGATCCATCTACAGATTCCAAGTATGTCTCCTACGTGAGTTTCTCTTCTTTTATTTTCTGCACATGCATTGCTCATCATCCATAAAAGTTAAAACCCTCGTTTCTTCGATCCATAAGTTCTAGCTTGCAGCGAGCTACGAATTTAAAAACCCACTTTTATTTTAACATCAAACCCCCAGATCATCCGCGAGATGTAGAACAGTTGGTGGCAGGGTATGGTTAAGACGCCCCCTAAGCTGGAAGGTCACCGGTTCTAATCCCGTCGGATACCTAAAATCCAACCATGTTAAGGGTTGGTGCGGTCCAGGCCGGGTGCGATCCCCGGGTGATTTTGACGGCTTAGATGCCCCTGGTTCGTGGCCACTCAGCCAATGGCAACCTTGCTAGTCAGGGGGGTTCCACCACTTTGCCAACAAAAAAAAAACATCAAACCCCCAGATCTAAAGTTTCGGCTACACCAAGATCTAAAGCACTGGTCAACTATTAGGGAAAAACGCCCCCCCGGAGGAAAGTGGTCTTTTCAGCAAACCGCAAAGTGGGTATTGTTGGTTTCTTCTCCAATCGCCTAATATTGCACCCAACAATCATTCTGAGTGTCCATCTATGCTTAATTTCATCTATTTTCTCTAAATCCCAATTTTCCTGCATAAACCCTAGGGCAAATTTAGGGCTTTTTCCTGGATGCTCCAAATCTCTCAGTTTTAGCTTCAAATTACAATTAATCAGTTAACTAAAAGATACAACCAAGTTTCCCTCACTTCTCTGTTCTGTATCCATAATCTTAGGGTTTCTTGGTCTTAAGGACGCCCCCTGGGCTTAGTGTTTCACTGAGTCCAAAGTGTCAGTATCCTTGACTGATGTGACAATCGAGTTCTTTTGGAAGTCCTGGATACCGTAGGTCACAACTTTAGTTGCCTTTCCTCTCTCAACCTAAATAGGATCACCTCACGGGGCATCTACAAGATCTATGATAACACTCCCATTTGGGTTTCCCAGGTGAAAAATACTTGTGTTATTGTTCTCTTCTTTGTCTATCTTCTAGTGATCCTATTGATAAATGCAATTAAGATATACTGCTATAATATTAAGAAAATCTAACATGGTATCAGAGCAGTACTAGAAGAAGACATTGCTGAAACTCTGTCAACAACCTGTCGAAACTAGGGCTTCATCTTCGAAAGTCTTCACTTAACCTTTTGGCAGAAAAAGAGCCTTAGGAATTTCGCTCTAAGGAGGGCACATCTTTTGGTGTAGACAGAATTCAATTCTGAGAATTTTCAATTTTGACCTAATTCTGCTGCTACAACAGAAATTAGGGTTTCTAGTTTTGACCTACTTTCTCCACAGTTTTGGCTTGACTCTACCTCTACTCAACTCGCCTCCCGAGGGTGCATTTATCTATGGATTCAGTTCTCCAAAACTCCAACTTTCATTTTTGACCTAGCCTCTACTGGGGTCTCAAATCCAGATCTACAGTCAAGATGACCAACATGAAGGTTGAAGATCGTTTGGAAGGGGCTTCCAATTTCATCCCTTCGAGGTCTAAGGTTCTTCTTCTACTAGAAGAAAATGACCTATTACAGTTTGTCCCAGAACCAGAAGCCGAAAAAAACAAACATCGTTGGAGAAACGATGATACCAAAGGAAGGAGGATTTTAGTGGACTCAATTAGAGATCACTTGGTTCCTCAGATCTCAGAAAAGTCGACGGCGAGAAGGATGTTCAAAACCCTAAAGAAGTTATTTTAACACAGTAGCATCAATGTGACTCTCACATTGAGGAATCAACTGTCGAATATGAAGATGACGAAATCCAAGAATGTTGCCTCATATTTCATGAGGATCAATAAGCTCTGGAACAAGCTAAAGTCCAGTGGAGACAATCTTGAAGAAAAGGATCTTGTCATGACCACTTTAAATGGTCTCCCACCATCTTGGGATTCTTTCATACAAACTATAAGTGGTCAAAACAAGTTGCCCAAATTTGATAAGCTATGGGCAGAATGCACTCAGGAAGAAACAAGAATCGCAGCACACCAAAGACTTCATGGTACTCAACCTGGGGAAAATCAAGCATTCGTATCTCATGCCAAGAAAGGCAAGGGAAGGGGAAGGAAGTCGTACATTCACAAAAATCAAGACAAGAGATCAAGTCCTCTCCAGATCAGAAGAAACAAAATAAGGATCTATCTCAGATCCAATGCTACAGGTGCAAGAAATACTGTCATTATGCCAATAGTTGTCGAAGTTCCCACAAAAGGAAGCATGAAGCTTCAACTGCTAATGTAGAAGAAGACCCTCCTCACAACAAGCCAAGGAAGGATGATCGTTCGAAGTTCTTCTTCTACGAAATGATTTGGAGATCCAGACTGTGATGATTGCCAAGCAAGAATATGAATATCAATGGACTCTGGCAGTGGGAGCCCACCCACAAAACTACAAAAGATAAGTATTTGATTTTACATTCTCTACTAGATTAGATCTGGTTGTTTTTTAATATGTTTTACACTGATCTACATTTCTAAATTCAGGTAGTTAAATAGCTTGGATGACAACTCCTTTATAACATGTTGGAGTGGTACACACTCTTAATGGTATGCTATAATGGAGACCATAAGCATCCGGTTAATGACCTTACATGTGTTGTGTCGAAGCATTGACTAAAAGGTTTCCTGCATTATTTTGTTAATACATTGATTATGAAATATTGCTAACCATCTGACAGGATTTTACTTGTAGGGAATGCCATGATCTACAAGGACAAGTGATCCCATTGATATACGGATGGAACAGAAGCAAAAAGCCTCTAGAAGCATGTATTATGACTCTCAGACCCAGAATAATCTCATGCAGAGATTTGATGATCAAAAGCAAAAAGCTTCTATGAATGTCAGTCTATATGCTGCTTCAACAAGATTTACTCAACCAAATTCTGAGAGACAGAGGGAGTTATCCCTCAAAGACCAGGATTCTAGTCTATTACATAAGATAGAAACCTGACGACACTGATATCGTGACTCGAACAAGACAATTGAAGGATCCTTGATGAACCTGGTCGTCACTAGGATGGACAATTACTTTCCAGTCTACATTCGCGTGCCCAAGTTAAAACCTTCAGGCAAGAAGGAAACATTCGTGGGATATCGCAAGTCTTCAAAGGATTACAGAATATACATCCCAGGATCAATTCAAATCGAAGTCAGGCAGGATGCAACCTTTGAAGAAAAAATGGCTATCCGAAAAGGAAGAGGATCAAACATGGAGATCAATGACGATGAAGAGATGAGATCATCTCCCCCTCCAAACATTAAGTGAGAGTCTGAAGAAATGAATAAACTGATCAGTGATCCAGTTGAGCCAGATGATACTCCCACAAGATATGGCAGTAAGCTAGAAAAGACCTAGATGAGCACGACAGATTTTGCAGAGCATGAAGCTCTACATGGAGTAGATAGGAACAAGGCCAAATTTGTTGCCAGAGGGTTCTCTCAGAAAGAGGGGGTCAATTATGATGAGACAGTTGCTCCTATCGCTCGATATACTTCCATCAGATCATTGCCATTACTTCAGCTATGAGATGGAAGTTGTATCAAATGGATGTCAAGACAATCTTTCTCAATGACATTATTGATACATTACTTTTTGAGATTAGAAGTATGGTAAAGGCAGAAGAAGATTTTCCTAGGTCAAGGAAAAATACACCATGGATATACTAAAGTGATTCGGAATGTTGGAATGCAAGTCCATAGCAACTCCGATGGACGCAAATTTGAAGAAGCTGAGAGATTCTGCTTCAAATTCAAATTCGATCATCCCACTATGTATTGCCAGATGACCTTGATGTATTGATGAACACCAAACCAAATATTTTGCTGTGAATGCCCTCGGTCAGTTCATGTGCGAACCGAGGCAGATTCACTGGACTGCTGCAAAACATGTGCTCAAATACTTACGTGGCATTGTAAGATATGATCTACAATATAATTCAGATTGTGACTTAAGATTGCAAGGGTTTACAGACTCAGATTGGTCCAAATGCACTACCGATAGGAAGAGCACTTCATGATGTTGTTTCAATTTGGGTTCTACAGTAATTTCCTAGAACAATAGGAAGCAAAACTTAGTAGCTCTCAGTAATGCAGAGGCCGAGGATATGGCTGCTAGTACAGCAGCCCAAGAAGCAGTTTGGCTTCGTAAAATTCTTGCAGGATTGTTTGGCCAGATTCCAAAGACAACTATGATAGCCAGAGTTGTGTGCAGATGTCAGTGAATCATATATTTCACGACAAGACGAAGCATATAGAGATTCGATATCACTTCATACATGATATGATGCTGAAAGGTGCGGTCAAGATCCAATATATTCCGACATATGACTAGACTGTAGATGTTCTCATCGAGCCTCTTCCCAGGATAAAGCTTGAATACTTTCGCAGAAGACTTGGAGTAGAAGAGAACATATCCCTCCTTGAGAGGGAGAGATGACTAAGAGACATTTACCATACTTTTGCCCAAGTACCTCTTCTCGTCCAGGTGCTCAGCTAGGCATGGAAGAAATCCCATCAGCATATGAGACGAACAAGTAGTAGATGGTCGGGTTCACACAGGTGCCTCTGCTCATCCAGGTGCTCAGCCAGGTATGGGAGAAATCTCATCAACAGATGAGTCAAACAAGTAGCAGATGGTCGTGTGGTTGCACAGGTACATCTACTCGTTCAGGTTCTCAACCAGGTATGGGAGTAACCCATCGGCAGATGAGACGAACAGGCAGTAGATGGTCATGCACATTTACTAGTTCAGGTTCTTAGCCAGGTATGGGAGTACCCCATCGGTAGATGAGACGAACAGGTAGTAGATGTTCATACATATTTGCTCATCCAAGATCTCTAGCCAAGCATGGAAGTATTTCATTGGCAATAGAGACAGATAGGTAGCAAAATATTCTCTCTCAGACATTTGGATAGAACAAATTCATAAAGACAACCTTCAGTACATTTAAAGATGATGGAGACAGTATAGATGTACAGATGAAACCCAGATGATCATGATACTGATGAAGACCGAAGAATACCTTCCTTGTTGAGAGGGAGTGTTGGAGTTTGTGCAACTTCGGAAGCTATTCTTATTGTCCTCCTTCGGGAGTTGAACTTGTTGTAATCATTCATCAAACCCTAGAAAGAACAATGTAAACCTTGGGGTGAAAAGTCAACAATAAAAGAAATACAAAAAAATTATGAAATATAACATTATATTGCTCCCCCAAGTGAAGTCGGACCTAGTTAATTTCTGGGTAAGAAAACAATATAAATAGGAGGCGCCCCTCATTATTACACACAGCAGCAGCACAAGTGAAGTGCGCAGTTTCTGGTAAGAATGCATCTACACAGCAGCTCAAAGAAGTTCACATACACTGTAGAAGAAGACTGTTTTTAGGGTTTCAATCTTTGGAAAGAATTTCCATATTTTTCTTTTCTTTCTTCATTGTACTTTGATCTCAGAATTATTATCTCTAGACGAAGGTTGCTAGGTTTTCTCCCATTTGGGTTTCCCAGGTGAAAAATACTTGTGTTATTGTTATGTGCTTTGTCTATCTTCTAGTGATCCTATTGATAAATGCAATTAAGATATACTGTTATAATATTAAGAAAATCTAACAAAATGAACAAAAACAAAGGAGTTATAATTTCATAAGCAAAAGAATGCAAAATCTACAACCTAGGCAATATACGGCCAGATTTATCCAACAAGACGATCAACAATCATCTCCGATGAAAATAGATCTCAGATGGACCACATCACAAACAACGCGACATTTTTTCTTTGGAATTCGTAACTCATATCGTCTCATTTCGTCAAGTGTCACAAGCACTAGAATAAAAGATCAAGAAAATGTCATTACAAACAAGACAACAGACGAAGCCTTGTCTTCTCTAAGCTTTGAGTACAAAGCTTCTCTTAAGGGGAAGGCAATGTTATATAAAAAATATATAACATAATAAGACATATAACTATATATAAACATTAAGTATCAATATTAATTATTAATATTAATAACTAATAACTAATAAATAGAAATGATTAATTAATTAATTAGGAAAAAAAGTAAAGAGATGTACCCTTTCATTTGAAAAGACACGGTAAGGCTTATATAAAGCCCTACCAATAATTGTAAAAAAAGTTAAAAACACATCTTATATCTTTTATCATTTTATATTATATTTCATTCATGGAATATTTATATTATTTACACTGGGTCTTCCCATAAGAAACAGATATTTTCCATTTCACCATTATACACAAATATGCAAAGTTTCTCATGTATATAGCAAGGGTGCATACAACTAAAAAACATCAAGTACAATCCATATCTGACCCAAAACACATAAACAAAGGGGCTAAATGCCCTATAGAGTCCAAAAAACATCACGCTACAACAAATAATTACTTATTAAAATCCTTTCCTATATTCGGATCTTATTCGTTAATAGCACCCTATACACCCTCATTTAGGCTCTAGCCCTTGCCTCTACCTTGAATCTTGAAATTGTACCTCCAAGGACATTAGTCAACAACCTACAATTTTGAAGAAACTTCCTCATCCAAATGTTAAAATAAGGTAGAAAAAGCTTCCCGTGCTTAACAAGTGATTTTGCTCAAGCGAAGGGTACATTTTAGTTAAGGTCATGACAGAGGAGTTCAACAATAAGCACCACCAACATGAAGGTACATAGAGAGGTTAATGTGCTTGATTAAATTCCAATCCCATACCCTCATACATGATAGAATCCAATGGAAACATTGCAATCCTAAAAACCATTAAGTCTGTTGAATTCTCAATGGGATCTAAAATTCTACTTTTTGCATATGAAGTCCAATGAGGCTTTGGAACCACTCTCAAACATCCTGAAACAATTAATAGTAATGCTAAAAATTTTAGTAGAAGAATAGAAAATGAAAGATAAGGAGAATGTCACTTTTACTTTTATAATTTAATATTACTAACTTTAATGTCACTTATACAAAACTGGTTGGGCTCGTACCAAAATGGTCCCTAGGCATCCCCAAGCGTCCCCCAAACAAGGGTATCCCGTACAAAACTAGTCACTTGACGTCCCCAAGTGTTCCCTAAACAAAGTTACCCCATCCCCTCTACAATCAACGTCCCCTAGATCCATGACAAACATAGGTGTACTTCGGCCAAGTTTCAAGTACAGCATGGTACGTAGGTACAGGGTATGGTATGTGGGTACGGGTGCACATACCCTACCCTTGGGTACAGGTATCCATGCTACTCAGGAAAAGGGTGATAAAAAAATAGGATACTAGAATTATGATACTTAAATCGACATTCCCCTTGTATAGTGCTGCTGAAAAGAATGTCTCAAAATGCACCGCCATTTTGGGCAGCAACATGACAAAATGTAAAAATATAAATGTAATGGTAGACAGTGTGTAAATAAAGGGATACAAAATATGTAAGGTGTCACCTAGAATAGGAACTTAAGAGTCACAAGGGATTTGGATAGGAAGAAAATATTACTATATGTTTGGAAGTACTCCTTTGGGTAATTTGAATCAATGCATTTTATGTGAACTTCTAATTTGTATTCCTGCCACTCTACCTCTTACTTTATACAAACAAAAGTTGTAAATGGCACCATTTGCTAATTTTTTATTTTAGTTTGCCCGGTGCCATGTACAAATATTTATGTATTATTTAATCTTTCTAATACTTCTTTGCTAGCTTTTAAATTTGAAGTCAAATTGAAAATAGGAAGAATGATGCTAAGGACACCCAAACATTTCCCAATACATCTGGGCAGTTATTTTAAGGCACCCCGATGCCATTCAGGGACCTTCCCCAACATCCCTTAGTAGCATGCACACTAGCAAAGCATGGCACATAAACTGATTGTAGCAATTTACATGGACAAGGGGATTATGCAAATTAGAATCTATATAAGCTACTCACCAAAAGAACTGAGCTCCAGTTCTGTTTCATGATCTTTATATCTAGCAATGCAGCAGCCAATTTCTTGCCAATTGCCTTATCTTCACATTTATGTTCACTGCTCACACACATCAGAAGCGATGTCAAAAACCGATTAAACATAAATGGCTCTCCAGTAATAATTAATAATAAAACGCAAACAAACAATAAGCATTCTGAAATAGCAGCAAGACATCAAGAAGGCTAGTCTTCATGGAATTTACAAAAGGTGAACAAAAGAAAAAGGATATCCGAGACTCACAACTGAACAGAGGGGAGCTCTGCAGCATACTTTAGCATGGCATCTGGTATTTCTTTGCAAATATTTTCCCAGTCTTCCTGATTCAGTGCTTAAATTTCAGAATCACAAGATTCAGACCTTACAATTTTCAACTTATAAGTTAAAAACAAACTTTTTACTATTCTAAAGTAGTGAACCTAAGAAACCTAACACCAACATTAAAAAAGACATAAGATTGTGAGCATCAAACATAGTACTATTACAAATTGAACTCCTCGTAAAAAGGACCAAACAGAAAAGACTCCAAGCTTTAATTATATAATGTGAGGCTCGTGTATCAATCTGAAAACATTAACTATTGTCCATCAAAAAAGAATTTCACCAAACTTAAATAGGTAAAAACTAAAATTTGGCCCAGCGCAAAACATATATGATAATACTATCAGTAAGGATGAATGAACGATAGATGAGAACAAACCTGCCTCAGATCCTGCACTAATTCGTTGCATAGGAAGCTCAAAGGTTCACTGTAAAAGTGTTCCATGCTTGCAATCTGCAAAATCCATGGATAACAAATTGATTACTAATCAACTTCAGCTGATGTAAGACAAATGATATCTATACGGTCTACCCCATATAAATTATACTTCACTATACAAAAGATATCTGATATAGCAATTTGTAAGCTGACCTTCAGAGCCCTCAAAAAGGATGTCACAGTGCCATCCTGCCTCAAAAAAAAACTGTAGAGAAACTTTGCAACTTTGTGTCCAATATAAAATCCATAGAAGGATTTAACCAGTACAGCAGTAAGAACAGCCTCAAGGCGCTCAAGAGGATACTTTAAGTTGAACCTTTGAGGATGTAGATGTTGTATTGCACTCGATGGCAGCAGTTTCCTTAGAGCATCAACTGTTGTTGCCATTCCCATTACAAGAACAACTGGTATTTGAACAACCCATTCACTGGCAAAACAGGCATAAAAAGTTAAAAGCTTCAAGAACTGTTTACGCAAACATATATGGCTGAATACTAATGCCCGACGAAGACATTCGTTGTGACTTCATCACAATTAATATAAGGATTCATAAACCATTTACATCCGTATCTTTAATTTATCCACATTTTTATTATGCATGCAACTAATTACAAGTTAACCACAAAAGCACAGAATACAAATACACTCAAATTTGATAAAAGATGCAAAAAGTGAGACTCATATAACAATCAAATTTTGTCAGAACAGAAAGCCTTGCTAGTTCATCACATCTCTGGATCTTCTAGAGACAGACAATGGACAGGTGTTGGTCCACTAGGCAAGTCGATCGACTGGTAGAACAATGGTCTGACTAGGCTCTTGACTAGTTGGACCAGATGACTGACGAACAAAGGAGCCGACTAACCGGCTAACTGATTGGGCTGTTACAACATAACTGTCGACTATGGTACAAACAGGGCAAATTTTGAGGAAACCATTATGTGCAATGACCCAAGTATATGGGCACGATCTTCCTTACTTCAAGCGAGATGGTTACATCTTGGAGCCATGTGTGAAGAATAAGTTGTAAGAAGCATGCAAGAGGTGAGCAATACATTTCAAAGTCTTATCCACTAAGTTGCACTTAGGTGGATTTCCAGTGAGCCGCCGAAGTCTTGAACAATCCAATTGTTCATCATTAGTGTTTCGAGGTCCATCAAACCAATCATTGGCCCTTTATTTTACATGTTCATACCTGCACGGAATCATAATAAATGACTTAGCATGATGAACTTATGTAAAAGGTTTGGCTTTCCTAGGACTTAGTCGTCGATACACTCTAGAGCGTTGTTTCCTTCAAAATTATATATCGTTTTTTAATGACTTACAATTTTCAAGTTTTTCACTCGCTCCTCCAAAACTAGAGTAAGTGTCTTGGTGGATAGACCTTAGGAGGTTTTTAAAACGTAGGTGTCAATGTATATTACAATGCTAGTCATTATATTTGAGTCATATGAACATGTACCAAATGCCCCTACGTGTTTCTAATGTTTTGATAATTTTTAATTTTTCCGTAAAAAGTATGTCTGTTTTAATAAAAATACTCACTTAGTCATAAAAGTGGCGTTAGTAATCAGTTTTTGCCATGGGGGTGCTCATGTTCTAACCCAGAGCACCCATTTTACCAATAGACCCACTTAAAAAATTAAAATTAATGATTATTTATCACTTATTTTAAGTTTTCTCGAAAAGTGAATAAAAGAGGCCAAAAGATTAAGAAAAGTGAGAAAATTGGCATCTCAATAAATCAAGGAAACATGTTGGAAACATGTTTTCTTAGTTGGCAAAGTAAACCAGCAATTATTTTGATTTATTTAAAAGCTAAATCTTGGAGATTCCAATTGCCATCTAAGCAAATCGATTTTTCTCAAGAGGGGGCGCATCTCTCATGACAAAACTTTTTTTTGGAAGAAAGCTGATTTATGAGATTTTTTCAAATCGAATCCCCCAAATCACTCCAAAGCAACTCGAGTTTTCTCTGGCACTTGGCAAGTTGCTCTCTCTAGCTAATGCGCCCTCTTGGGCCCTCTTCCTCTATTTAAGCAAGCTCATTCTCAGTTATCAAGGGATGGAAGCATTGAACCTCTGCTCTTGTAACTCATTTGATTATCTTTTGGAATAATATTGAAAGGATTTGGAGGCCATATGTCGTGCAATTGTCCCATTTGATGTTTTTGTTCTTGGTGTTCTGAGGTAATATCTAGCTAATCACTTCTCATTTGTAATGGTTGTATATTGTTCTAGGTTAGAAGGCCTTTGTGCCCATAGAAGAAGCATTCATAGCTTTGATTAGCTTATTAATGTTTGATTAGTTAGAGACCTTGAAACAAGAGGTGTATTCAGTTGTGCTAATGCCCTTCTAATCTCTTTTAATTACACATTCTAGATTTGATCTCTCTCTGCAAGTGTTTGTGACAGTGCAGGATAGGAAACTGAAGGAGGAGGTTGAGCTCAGTTGCGTCCTCATCCACCTTCAGTGTTGGCCTTGTCTTGGTTTAATATTTGTTGTGTTGCAGGCATTCTTGGTCCTCCAATCTTTCAAGCTAAGGCCTGGCTCTTGTTTGTTCTACCTTCTAAAAAATCAATGTTTTCTTGGTTACTTTATTTTTCAACAAGCAAATCATTCTTAAAGTAAATCATGTCTCTTGTTGAATATTGTTTGTTAGATCAAAACAACATTCAAATTCATATTTCAAGCTTTGATCTAGCATTAAATCTTTAGTACATGTGCTTTATAAATATTTTAGATCTTTAGCAAGTATTAAGTAGGTGTATATTTTATGTAATATTTGACTAATCCACAAACATTTCTGGTGTGATTTAGCGATTTTGCAGATTTGAATAAAAAAGAGAAGAAACTATGGCCAAATTTTGAAGATCTTAGCCATCCAAAGCCCAGAGATCCCCTCTTTCTTTTAAGTCTCTTATGCTCTATTTGTAAGCCTCCATGATCCAGATCTATAAGGATCAAAGGCATTCTTGAATTTGAAAGTACTTTGTAATAATTGAAATAAGAGAGCAAGTAGGCCACACAGGATCCACACCCCATCCTCCCTAGTGGGTTCGCAGTTTTCCATTTTCATGGCGTGAATTTTTCTAACAGTTTGTTTCATTTCCTTAACACAATCACATACTTCATGTCAATAGGATGTATACTTTTCTATAAGTAGTTTCAGTTTAAAGTTGCTTTCAATTTATCATTTTTCTAAAGAACACTAACCCACTACGATTTCCCCAAGTACTGAAAGGAAAAAGAGATTCGTAGTGTAGTAATTGTTATCACATATATTGTAGTTGGGCTGCCATGGTGCAGCAGGTGCCATGCAGATTGTTCTCTTTATTTTTCATAAGCCAAACATATTGATTAGGATACAACATGGATCATTTTTGCGACATGAGCCATTCAGAACCTTTGTTCAGCAATAGATACATAGTATTTCCTTGCCAGGACTGAGATCTCCTTGTCCTTTGAGATGACTTCAATGGTGACCTAGTTCATTCGGGTGGAGCAAGAGATATGGTACACAATTCACAGATGAGCATATCAAGTAGAGGCATCTATATGGTGAGATCAGGTATATGGCTCCATGGTAGGCTTTTGTTCTCTAATGTATACTAACACCTTAAAATTGTTATGCTATGATGATTATGGTGACCTATGCTTGTATTACAAGTTGAACTAATGCTTAAACTTGTGTTGAGAATGATTAAAGAATCTGATGTTGAAGACTGTTGCTTATGCCATGCTTTACACAACTTTTAAACTTTAGTGCTATGCTGGTTCCATATATCACTTATTCCCATCCATCCAACTCATCCATAGTTGATTTTCTTTCCATGACCCATGTTTGATTGAGACATGTGAGATTGAAGATCCTTTTCTCCATCTTGACCCCTATGCATGATAGACTCCATATTTGTATGTGTCTCTGGCTATGAAGTATGTGGCTTGGTTAGTGTGGCCAAGTTCACCATATGGTGTTTCTTTAGTCCTCAAAACAAGTGCTCCACCAAATAGTGTCCTTCGACACTGTTGCCCACCTATTTCGACTAGGTGGCAACTCCATGTACATGAAGATGTACATAATTGTACAAATTGTAACTTGGAAAAATCTGGGAATTTTTTCACTTCTGCAAGGCAATTGCCCCTTTGTAAAACGAAATGTCCGCTCCCCTGCGTGGGAAAATTAATGTAATTTTATGTACTAGTGTGGGTCATATGGTATGGATGCCACACCATGGAACTGGTTGTTAGGGAAGTCCCCTCATCGAGTGTTTTTTCCCTTTCCAATTGATCTTGTTGTATAAACGATTTTAATTGGTTTGGTTTTTCACTCAAAATCCTCCAAAGTGGTGACGGGCGTTCTAGCAGTCAAGTCCATGGGGTGGCTAAGGTTTCAAATGTTATTCATGACCATGCTAGACATTTGTCTAGAGTCTTGCGGAGTTTCGTTATGTTGTTGTATTTTATTATTTTTTTTCAGTTAATTAATTTCACCCCTTGGTGGTTAATTAACTGAGTTTTGATGTAATAATGTAATTGCTCAAGCATAGCATTTTGTAATAGGGGCTATGAATGTAAAGTAAAATTGCTATGAAACCCCCTAAGCCACTGCTTCGAGTCCCATGTCATTCTGACAAGGGGTTGAGGAGATAGACCATTTTTGTCTAAGCAAAGTCTATCTCCCCTAGGGAAATTAATTAATTTCCCTAAGTCAAAAATTTAAATTATTTGATTTTGAAGGAAAAAATCAAATAAGGCCATGGTAATTAAGTTTGGGGGATGGCTAAGCATAGCCAAAATTTCATTTAAATAAACCCCCCATGGTCAAAATAAATGTCTGAAGATCTCCTAAGTGGGGCGTCCCTTTTGTCTTAATAAAATAAAAAGATTAAAAAATTAAAGATCAAAAGTTAAAAATTAAAAAATAAAACATTAAAAATAAAAAGATAAAAATAAAAATATAAGATTAAAACTTAAAAATAAAAGATAGTAATTAAAAAATAAAAGAATAAAAAGATAGAAATTTTAAAATAAAAGATCAAAAATTTTAAAAATTAAAAAATAAAATATTAAATAAAATATCAAAAGATTAAAAATTAAAAATTAAAAATTAAAAATAAAAAGATAAAAACTTGAAAATAAAAGATTAAAGATTAAAAATTAAAAATAAAAGATAAAAGATTAAAGATTATATAAAAGATTAAAAATGAAAGATAAAATTAAAAAATAAAAAAGATAAAAGATAAAAAATAAAAGAATAAAAAGATAAAAAAACAAAAGATAAAAATTGAAAATAAAAAAATAAATAAAATTTGAGTCAAAGGGGCCCCACTTGAGTTAAAAACCCTAGATCTAAAGGTGAGGAATGGCTAAGGCATGGATCAAGCTTCTAAGCCATTGATTAAAAATTAATCTAAGAGTGTAGATTAATTGAAAGGAATAAAAAGTCAAAAACCTAGATCTAGTGGTGGAGATCTAATCTAGATCTAGATCTAATCTCGGCCATTGATCTTCAAAGGGTTGGGGTCTTCCTCAACTATATAATGAGGGTCTCACTCCCTCATTGGACATGCTCTCTCATGCTATTGTTATGCTGCCGGATTACTTCTCGACTCTTCTCTCACATTTTCTTCTTGCCATTGTAATATTCTTGCCCTAGTTGGGCCATAATACAAGTAAATGCTTTGGAGGAACTTTGGTGGCTCTTGTCTACATTTGTGCTTCTTGTGAGGTAACATGTTTTATTTTTATTTAGTTGCATTTGTATTAGCTTGGATAGTTCTCCACAAAGTATTTTGTGGAGAAACTTGTAGGTAGAAATGTTTTTACCTACATTTGTGAGTAGATTAGTAAGACTCTACAAAGTATTTTGTAGGGTTTATTCGTTTACTCACCTCTTTGCTCATATTTTGCAGCTTCTATAAGTTTATTGCAATGATCCAAAGCGAAGGAGTGCCCCTTCCATTGTTTTAAAAAACAGTTTTTCATTTTCGCACTTTCTGTAAAAAGGGTTTTAAAACTCAGTTTTTATCACTGTATAGTGGTAAAAACCTTGGTTTTAAGGCCCTAACCCTTAGCACATTAGTATAGGCTTTATTTGCTACTGTTTTAGCATCATTTAGGTGGCTGGAAACTCAGTTTTCAGCCCCCTAAATTTCATATTTCTGTCATACTTTCGCTCAGATTTTTATGTAAAAAATTGTAAATTTTGTACTAATATTGTAACAGCAAATTTTTTAGTATTTCATGTGATTTGCAGCGAAGAATAGCTCGCTGTTTTTTGACAGATTGTGCATATTTAAAGGAGAGTTGCTGCCCAAAAGGACACAGAAATACCTCAACCTTCAACGGGTTCCAAAAGGGGTTCAAGCCCTCAACTCTTTCCTTCCTTTTCTATTATTTGTAAACCCCAAAGAGGAGTCCTCTTGGGGTATTCTACAAAATTTATAAAGCATTTGTAATATACACATAAATAGATTAGGAAGTAGAAAATTGCTTTATTTTCTGTTCACCCACCTCTCTTTGTGACAGACCACCATCTCTGTCACAAAGATTGAAGTGAGGTTAGTTTACTGTTTATTTAGTTTACTGTTTTATTCATTCACCCACCTATCTCTGTTACAGACCACCATCTCTGTAACAGAGATTGTTGTGAGGTTAGCTTAATCAGTTTCCTTTCTACCCACCTATCTCTGTGACAGACTACCATCTCTGTCACAGAGATTGTTGTGCGGTTAAGCATTGTTCTAGTTAGTTACAGTTTCTTTCAAGTTCAGTATTTATTTTATTTTTCTGTCAAAAGAAGTAATCATACAACTCACCCACCCTGTGTATCCTCTATCCACTTGTCATCTCCCTTTAGGGAATTCAAGCTGGATATGAAAAGCAGGAGAAGTGAGGGCTTAGGTAATTAAAGCAACATTTTTACTTTTCCTGCTACAATCTTCAACACATTTTATTTTCATTCCAAGATCGAATACCAGCACCTCCCATAAGGGACATCGCTTGGTGATCTTGTTGATAACTTAAAATTTACATTGCATCTTAATCACCCAAGACTTAAAATTAACCCATAAAATTAACCAACAAAGCTTCTCTATTTCCTGCTCCTCTACTCGGTTATCACCCTCCGGGGTACTCCGAGATACGACCAGGGGAAAGGGAAGTCCTAGTTTAATAGGCATCCATTTAGTGATTTTCGAATTGATTAAAAACAGTGACTCGAAAGCTGCAAGGGGTAGTAGACCGAGGGGGTCTCTAGGCGCATCGACGTCCTCCTTGTGAGCACCGGGCCATTGGGGTTTGACCTGTGAGCTAGGGGTGGGCTTTGCTCCCACCTGTTGAGCGCAACAGCAATCCCTCTTCGGTTTGAGAAGAACTAGATCGGGGTAGTCACACCACCGGTTCTAAAACATAATCAAAGATTCCAACTCTAATAAAATTTATTAAAATTTACCAAGAGACATTGCAAAACGTCCTACAAACATTGGTCCATTTTTATCTTTGCCTTGCTGTTCAAGGTTTTACTATAAGCACTTTCACTTTTATTTTACTGTAAGCACTCGAACACTTTACTTTCAGTTTCATTTACTTTCAGTTCTGCAATTGTTCATGTGGTGAATGCTTAACATTTGTTTAAATTGCTTCAAGTAAATCAAACTTAAAGTCCTTTTTCTTCATTTACTGTTGGTTAATAATTTCCATTTAGAGCATTTTCTTCTGCTATCTTTGGTTCATAACTTGTAAATCTTGTTTATTGGTTAATATTGATAAATTTAGATCAACTGTATATTGCTTAATATCTTATTCATTATTTATTTGCTCATTCATTTTGTTGTACAACACCTGAGCTGTAGTTTAATTATGACTTAAATCTCAAATTCACTCTTATTCTTTGTAAGTTTGTAACTTGTAATCTTTTGACTCCATTTAATCTAGGCACTGGTCTTGTAATTTTGTAACCTTAAAAAAGATCCCTTTAATTAATTTGTAATTAATTAATAAATCTGGAACTTAGTATTCCGTAGGGACTACCCCCCTTGGCTCTGTTGGGATCTAGCCTAAACGGAGGAGTTGTGGACTGTGGTGACAGTGGTCCCCAGCTCTAACTTGCCCCCAAGGACACACACAGCAGGTTGGAGACTTTCCTGTGTCTTAAAGTGTGTATTAGGCGGCAACAGACACTAAAGCATCGAAACGCATAAATGATATATCTAAATGATGCAAAAAATTTAAATGTTATAAATTAGTGACCGGTCAAAGGATTAGCACTCATCCATTGTATGATGTAAGGTTCATTTGCCCCCATAAGGGCAACAGGGTGAGGCAAACCCGTCGAGGCTATGGATGCTCGCTGGAAGCTGAGCTAGGCCTTAGTCATTTTCTGAAGCCCAGAAGACTTTCTAGGGCACCTACCTTTGTAGGATGGTTATTATCTTGTGTTAAAGTTAAATGTTGTTTGAAAAGTCAATGGTCAAAGAATGAGCACTCATTCATTGTATAATGTTTGGCTCATTTTCCCCTACAAGGCAACAGGTTGAGGCTAACCTGTCAAGGTTATGCCTTTGTGATTTTTTGGAAGCCCGGAAGGCTTTCCAGGGCACCTGCCTTTGTAGGTTGACTATTGTTGCAAATTACTAAATCTTTTAATGGAAAACTTGTTAGAGTGTGAAGGAAACAAGCCCAAGTACTTTATCCATTTGTGAGACACCACCATCCCCTATTGCTATCTGTCATGCATATGTCATTATGGTTGTGTGTATTTGTCATCATTCAGAGAGATCACATGGTCAAAATCAACTAAAGGTCAAACCCAACACTAGCAAATTGATTAAACTTTGTAAGTATTGAATATACAAGAGGCTTCCAGAGGATTCAATGATTACTCAAAGACACAAGTATATTTTATTAATTGTTATTATTATTTCTTGTTGTCACCATGATTCTGAATGGCATAATTTAAGTTGGATTTCAATATACATCTTGGAGCAGTTCTTGCCTTCGATGGATGCAGGTTCAGTTTAGTTCAACATCTCACCTTTAGTGTGGGTATGTTGACCTGGTCAACCTCGTTGACCAAGTCAAACACGATTCCCAAGGCGGTGGATAAAAATTTAACAGTGCTTATGTTTGATCCAAACATGCCCAAGACCAATACTGGGGTTTCAGTTTTCAGAGTTTGGCCCCATATTTCATGATCGGTGATTATTATCACTTTATTATTGGTCAAATCATGTTTTTTTACTACACATTGCAGTTATTATGGTTATCCTAGGGCGCCACAGTGCTCCAGGGGGTATGAGTAGTCACTTGTACCATTCCACTATGTCTCCAGACACCTCTGAGCAGTCGGTTTGCCCCAGTTCTTAGCCTAAAAGAAGTTATGATGATTTTTACTTTTTTAGAGGATGTATACCACCTAAAAATGAACAAGGAAATAATTTAAGAAATCAATTTGGCTTGTGTGGTCAAGGAAATGGCAAGGGAATGCTTCCAGATGATTTATTATGGCTCTCCAGACATATCTACACCAGCTTCACCCAGTTTGATATTCCGGATTATTTTTTGGCTCTCTTAAGGAGGATGTCCCCCATAGGGCGAAATTGGTTAAAATGGCCAAAATAAAAGTGTGTAAATCAAGTTGTATATTTATAAATATGTGTGGGGGACCCCCTAATGACCCCCCATGTCCCATAAGTGTCAAACTTGCAAAAATAATGATTTATCATGTTCTAAAAATGGGATTTATGAGGCAATTCGCCCCCTTCAATTGTATTGATCCATGTAAAAATAAAAGACGTAATCTCAACCGTTGATGATGTTTTAATCTCAACCGTTGGATGAAAAAGTAAGATAGGGTTTGCATCTCTCAAAAGCTATATAAAGAAGAGACCCCTCTCATTGTATCCCATCAGGAGTTTGGCTCTTTGCTAGAAATAATAATAGAAGACCTTTTGGCTTGTGAAAACTCAGAGGAGTTCGTGACTCTTGTGTTTTTGCATCTCTTTTGGCACTGGATGCTTGTCTTTTATTTCTCGGCATACCTTTGGTGTGATCTTATTTTTGCAGGAGGGTGCACTTGTTAAAGGGTGATTTAGAGGGGTGTCTCTCTATCTCTCTCTCTTGGACGTATCAAGGGAGTTTTCTTATCGATTTTGCTTAGCATTCAATTTGTCTCTCCTTTTGATTTCTTTTGCAAACATTTTCTTTCTTGTTGAATTCAAATCATGCACGATTTCAGTTTGACTTATTGTGTTTGTTTGTCTTTGGCAGGAGGGGCGCACTAGCAAACCGAATCTTCAACAAGGGATTAAAATAATAATCCAAGTTGACAATGTTGGACAAAGGGCAACATCTCATGGCATCTCTCATTTCTTGGTAAGTTAAAAATTCTCATTTTTTCAGTAATTCATTTTTGGATCATAATTAAAACAATAAAATATTAAAAACCCTAACTTTAAAACCCTCATTTTGCAGACCCATAGGTTCTAGTTTGCGGTGAGATACAATATTTAAAACCCACTTTAGAAATAATTTAAAACCTCTAGATCTAAATTTTCATGGCCATCAAACTCCATTTGCCCGCTCAACGCACTAGTCTATCCTCTAGGGGAGGACACCCTCCTTGGGGGAAGTGGGTATCTCTCAATCCACAAGCTGTGTATTGCTAGAATCACTTCCATTTGATTCATCTTGCATCTAGCAATTAGTTCTTATGTCCAATTTCACTAATTTCACCTAACTACCCTTAGATATGATTTTCATGCTTAAAACCCTAGGGTAATTTAGGGTTTTTTATGTGGACACTCTTATCCTCTTAGTAACTATTTAGATCTCTAATTAACCTTACTACTAAGAGATTCAATCAAGATACCTAGCTTAATTCACATAAATCACTCGTCTTTTAGGTTATCTTGGTCATAGGGACACCCCCTAGGTTTGGTCTTTCACCTAGTCTGAAGTGTCGATAGCTTTGGCCGATGTGACAACTGATTTATCCAGAGGTCTTAGCTTCTGTAGTTCACAACTTTAGTTTCCTTTCCCCTCTTCCATCTTGGATAGGATCACCTTATGGGGCAACTAGAAGAATTGTGATAACAATAATTAGCAAACACTTCTTTCACTACTTTCTTTGCAATTTAAAATGGAACAAAAAAATTTGTTTTATTTCGCCTATGCTCTTTCCCTTTGCAGGCTTGCCTAATCGTTGTGAAATCAGAATGGGAAATAGAAACGAATCTGTAACACTCTTTAAATCTCAACATTTAACTAAGCAACTCACCCTAATAAAATCAACCACCCTCAAACATAACAGAAATCCGATGTTTTGATCTCATCTGTTGTGGGAAAATTCTTCAGAGGAAGCGAGACCAACTAGATAGTGACTGTGAGGCCCTGTCAGGCTACACCCTCGTTTGGTGTAGTGTTGGACACACCCCGGTGACTTGAATTTAGCCCACATTTTCTCGTGTGGAACCCACATAGGGTGAATCCAAACATATTCCTTGCACATTCCTTGTACCTTCGAGTATATCGAGAATCCCCTTCCCCTATTAATCAACACATCCTTTAATAATTCCTAAAACTAACCAAGAAATCAATCGCAAAACCTTTACTTTTACAGCAGCATTTACTTTGACTCCACGACACTAGTCTTTAATATCTACTATTTGTTGTTGAGCATGATTGTCATTGATGACAAGCCATTAATGACAACGGAGTAATAAAGGTTGATGACATGGCAAGATGGACATTGGAGTCATGACATGGCAAGGACATTGGAGGCATGATATGGGCTTTGGAACAATGATATGGGAATTTGGAACAATGATATGGGACATTGGAGACTTTCAATCAGACAATGGCGAAGAATTCACATCAAATGAATTCAAAGAATTATGCAGAGATTCAAGGATTAAGAGGGAGTTGACCACTCCATATAATCCACAACATAATGGGGTTGCAGAAAGGAAGAATAGAACGATCATGGAAGTTGCAAGGGCAATGCTTCATGATCAAGATCTTCCCATGCATCTATGGGCAGAAGCTGCTAAGATAACTTTGTATGTACATAACCGCACTCAGCATAGAGTACTTGAGAACAAGACACCTGAAGAAGTCTTCTCCGGCAAGAAACCAGAAGTCAGTCATCTCAGAATATTTGGTTGTCCAGTGTACATACATATTCCAAAAGAAAAGAGGGCAAAGTTAGATCCTTCAGGAAAGAAGGGTATATTTGTGGGATATAGTGAAAGCTCGAAGGCTTACAGGATATACTTCCCAGGATTTAAGAAGATCGCCATCAACAAAGATGTAACATTTGACGAAGATTCAGCTTACAACAAATCCAGAAAGAGACCTGTTGAAGACCCTGAAGAAACAGAAATGCCCAAGATTCAAGATACAACTATGAACGATGCAACTCAAGAAGAAGATCGAGAAATAGAAGAACCCCAGGAACCTGTAGATCCACCCCAAGAGAAGAATCCTCACGAGAGGAAACCTGCATGGGTATGAGAGGCTATCCAAGGTGTAGAAAGATATGGAGCTCCAGAAGAAATGCACAAAGAGAGGAAGAGAACTAGGTCCTACTCCGGATATGTAACCCTATTATGTGACATCGTTGATAAAGAACCTTCCAACTATGAAGAAGCGACAGAGTAGAAAGAATGGAAGGATGCTATGATCGAGGAGTACCAGTTGATCATGAAGAATGATGTCTGGAATGTTGTCCCAAGACCAGAGGGGAAGTCTGTTGTGACTTCCAAGTGGATCTTCAAGATCAAGCATGTTGCAGATGGCAACATAAAGAAATATAAAGCAAGATTTGTGGCTCGTGGCTTCTCCCAGAAAGAAGGAATAGATTATGAAGAAACTTTTGCACCTGTAGCCAGATACACTTCCATCAAATCAATACTTGCTCTGGCTGCAATAATGAAATGGAAGATACACCAAATGGATGTCAAGATTGCTTTCTTGAATGGTGTAGTGGAAGAGGAAGTGTATGCGAAGCAGCCACTCGGTTTTGAGACACATGACAAGGAGACTCATGTGTGTAAATTGAAGAAAGCCCTGTACGGTTTGAAACAGGCACCCAGGACATGGTACGGCAAAATTGACAGCTTCCTAACTAGTTTGGGCTTTACCAAGAGTAAAGCAAATTCCAACCTTTACTACAAGGTTGAAGAAGGGAACCCAGTGATACTCCTACTATATGTAGATGACCTGTTTGTAACAGGTGTAGATGGGTTGGTTGTTGATACAAAGAGGAAGCTTGATGTCGAGTTCGAAATGAAGGACTTGGGTATGATGCACTACTTTCTAAGCATGGAGGTGTGGCAGAATGCAGATGGAATCTCCTTGGGACAAGAGAAGTATGCAGCAGAGATCCTAAAGAGGTTCAAGATGATGGACTGCAAGGCCATGACCACACCTATGGCATCGAACCTGAAGCTATTGAGTGATGCTTCATCAGAGTCGGTTGATGCTACGATGTATCGTCAAATGATTGGGTCCTTGATGTACTTGACGAATACAAGACCGGATATTTGCTTTATCATGAACACATTGAGCCAGTTCCTAATAGATCCGAGACATGTTCACCTGATTGTTGCAAAGCACATTCTGAGGTACTTGAAGGGTATAGTTGATTATAAGCTCAAGTATGACGCGAATCAGAAGATTAACCTGGAAGGTTATGTGGATTCGGATTGGGCAGGCAGTGCCATTGATAGGAAGAGCACTTCAAGGTGTTGCTTAAGTATGGGATCAGGTGTGATCTCTTGGTTTAGCAGGAAGCAATCCTGCGTGGGACTAAGTACAACCGAAGCAGAGTATGTCGAAGCTTGTTCGGCTAGATGTGAGGCAATGTGGCTGAGGAAGCTACTATCTGATTTGTTTGATCTCTAGTTGAATGCTACTTGTATATATTGCGACAACCAGAGTTGTGTGAAGTTGTCGTAGAACCCGGTGTTCCATGACAAGTCGAAGCATATCGAGATCAAATATCACTATATCAGGGATATGGTGTAGAGAGGAGCAGTGAAGCTCCAGTATGTTGCGACGGACGAGCAGATAGTTGATGTGTTGACCAAGCCATTGGCCAGAGTGAAGTTTGAGTACTTCAAGGAGAAGCTTGGTGTTCTCCAGATCGAGGTTCCTTCCAAAAGGAAGTGATGAGTCCGTGTGCCTTTCTGACATGGTGGCAAGTCGGGCCTCCCATGGTCAGATGTAAGTGCAGATCCTTTCTGACATGGCGGCAGGTCAGGCCTCCCATGGTCAGATGTAAGTGCAGATCCTTTCTAACATGGTGGGAGGTCGGGCCTCCCATGGTCAGATGTGAGTGTTGAGCCTTTCTGACATGGTGGCAGGCTGGGCCTCCCATGGTCAAATATAAGTGTTGATCCTTTCCGACATGGTGGCAGGCTGGGCCTCCCATGGTCGAATGTAAGTGTTGAGCCTTTCCGACATGGTGGCAGGCTGGGCCTCCCATGGTCGGATGTAAGTGCTGAGCCTTTCTGACATGGTGGCAGGCTAAGCCTCCCATGGTCAAATGTGAGTGCTAGGCCTTTCTGACATGGTGGCAGGCTAGGCCTCCCATGGTCAAATGTGAGTGTTGGGTGTGCCATTCTGACATGGATACTGGATGTGTTCCTACCATGGTCATATGTAAGTGCTGGGCGGGCCTTTCCGACATGGTGGCAGGTTGGGCCTCCCATGGTCGAATATAAGCGCTGAAGAAGACCTACCTAGAGGCTAGGCCTACAACCAGCATGAAAAAGGGTTGGCTCTATAGAACTTCCTATGACGAGTAGAATCGAGAGATAGCACCATTTGATCGAGATAGCGGAAGCAGTGTCGATGATGATCCAGTGATGATCCATCTTTGATGATGATCCAGTAATGATCCATCTTTGATGATGATCCAGTGATGATCTAGCTTTGATAATGATCAAGTGATGAAGACTTGTGCTGATGAATTGTGTCAATAGAATACCTTCCTAGTTAAGAGGGAGCGTTGATGTATTTGTAACTTCAGAATGTATTCACTTGTATATTTCATATATTGTATTATTAGTCCCCGATGTTCCTATCGGGAGAATCATTGATGTAATTAAGTCATGTAAAGTCATAGAGGTTAACCCTCTTAGTCGATCGGGGAGCAAAGTCCCCACAGTTTCGAGGCACTAGGGTTATTAGACTCTCCTAGAGAAGTCAGCCCTGGTAAGTAATTGTCAAGCCGGAAATTAGTATAAATAGAGAGTGAGCCTCTCTATTTGAGACACACACACTCACCCAGCTATAGCGCATAGGTGAGAGAGAAGAAGCTCGCTCAAGTGAGAGAGAGAACAGTTGTTGGAGATCATCTTTTTGTCTTCGGGTTTTACTGCTGCCATTGGTGCTCATTCTATCTCTAAGGAAGTTTTTCTCCTTTATGGTTTCCCCAAGGAAAATCTTTGTCTATTGTCTCTTGTGATTGATTGTTGTGCATGTTATTCTCTCAGATAATATCCAAGATAATACTATCTAATTGATAAAAATCTAACATGATTTAGTCTCATGTTAAGATCATCTCTGTGGCGGACAAAGTTGCATGGTCAATGTAAAGACATCTGAAATAAAGTAGTAAGGAATTGTTTTGTTGTTCCTCTAACTAAGTTCGGGCATGATAGAAGAAGTTAGTGACAGCCTTAACAAAGGCTCTCACTGATGAGATCGCAGGCTTGATATCACATAAACGAATCACTGATTGTCCTTAGATAGTAGTTGTCTTCATATATGATCTGCAGGGAATATACAAGATAGTAGGTTCTCATTACCAGCAAGGATGTATTGATTTAACATGACAGGTATTGGAAAGAAAAATATTAATGTTGAAGAGTAGATTGTCTTCAGAACTTATTCAATACTTCAAGAATGAAAGGATGGTTGCATGTAAGTCCTGAGTGTTGGAGTTTGTGCAACATCGGAAGACATTCTTTATTTGTACCTCCTACGGAGTTGAACCTGTTGCAATCCATCATGTAAACCCTAGAAAGAACAATGTAACCTTCGGGAGAAAAGCAAGCAAAACAAAGAAATAAAAATTAAAAATATAAAATGTATTTATTGCTCCTCCAAGAGAAGTCAGCGCCAATGGATTTTCCTAGTGGAAAATCAATGTAAATAAGAGGCACCTCCTCCTCATTATACACACAGACACACAAGTGAAGTTCGCATTTTTGGGGGAGAGAGATGTTCGCACCTACTGAAGCAAAATACTATTTTTAGGGTTTCTATCTCTAGAAGATACTTTCATCTTTTCTCTTTCTTCATTGTACACTGTTCTCAGAATTATCATCTCTAGACAAAGGTTGCTGGGTTTTCTCCCATTTGGGTTTCCCAAGATAAAAATACTCGTGTTATTGTTTTGTGCTTTGTCTATCTTCTAGTGATCCTATTGATAAATACAATTAAGATATACTGCTATAATCTTATGAAAATCTAACATGATCTCAAAGCAATGCTAGATGAAGCCATTGTCAGAACTCTGTCAGAAACCTGTCGAAACTAGGGTTTCATCTTTCAAAGCCTTCACTCAACTTTTTGGCAGAAAAAAAAAAAGCCTTGGAAATTTCTCTCTAAGGACGGCGCATCTTTTGGTGAAGGCAGAATTCAATTCTGAGAGTTTTCAATTTTTACCTAATTCTAGAGCTGCAACATAAATTAGGGTTTCAATTTTTGACCTACTTCCTCCACAGTTTTGGCTCGACTCTACCTCTTCTCAACTCGCCTCTCTAGGTCGCATTTATCTGTGGAGTCAATTTTCCAAAACTCCAACCTTCAGTTTTGACCTAGTCTCTGCTAGGGTTTCAAATCCAGATCTAAAGTCAAGATGATCAACATGAAGGTTGAAGATTGTCTAGAAGGGGCTTCCAACTTCATCCCCTAGAAATCTAGGGTTCTTCTTCTACTAGAATAAAATGACCTATTACAGTTTGTAAATGTGAAGGTCCCAAAACCAGAAGCCGAAGAAGACAAACCTTGCTGGAGGAAGAATGATGCAAAAGCAAGAAGGATTTTGGTGGACTCAGCTAGAGACCACTTGGTTCCTCAGATCTCAGAAAAGAAGACAGCAGGGAAGATGTTCAAAACCTTATAGAAGCTATTTGAATACAGTAGCATCAAATGTGACTCTCACATTGAGGAATAAACTGTCAAATATGAAGATGATGAAGTCCAAGAATATTGCCTCATATATTATGAGGATCACCGAGCTCCAGGACAAGCTAAAGTCCAGTGGAGACAACCTTGAAGAAAAGGATCTCGTTATGACCACCTTAAATGGTCTCCCACCATCTTGGGAGTCTTTCATCCAAACTATAAGTGGTTGAACCAACCTGCCCAAATTTGACAAGCTATGAGCAGAATGCACTCAGGAAGACACAAGAATAGCAGCACACCTAAGACTTCATAACACTCAACCTAAGAAAAACCAAGCATTTGTATCTCATGCCAAGAAAGGCAATGTAAGTGTCAGGAAGTCCTTCAATCACAAGCACCAAGATAAGAGATCAAGTCCTCCCCTAGATTAGAAGAAACAAGAGAAGAAGGATTTATCTCAGATACAGTTCTACAAGTGCAAGAAATACGGTCATTATGTCAGTAGTTGTCGAAGTTCAAACAAAAGGAAGCATGAAGCTTCAACTGTTAATGTAGAAGAAGACCCTCCTCACAAGGAGCCAAGGAATGATAATCGTTCGAAGTTCTTCTTCCAAGAAATGATATGAAGATCCAAACTGTGATGATCGTCAAGCAAGCATATGAAGATCAGTGGACTCTAACAGTGGAAGCCCACCCACAAAACTACAAAAGATAAGTATTTGATTTTACATGCTCTAGTAGATTAGATCTAGTTGTTTTTTAATATGTTTTACACAGATCTACATTTCTAAATTCAGGTAGTTAACAAGTAGGCTTATGTAGTATTTGTTATACACATGATTGTTTAAATAGTTGTCATGTTGCACAACCCATCTAGGATGACAACTCCTTTATAACATACTTGGAGTAGTATACACTCTTAATGGTATGCTATAATTGAGACCATAAGCATCCAAATAATGGCCTTATGTGTGGTCTGTCGAAGCATTGACTAAAAGTTGCCTACACTATTTTGTTAATACATTGATTATGAAATATTGCTAACCATCTGACGGGATTTGACTTGTAGGGAATGCCATGATCTACAAGGACAAGTGATCCCATTGATATACAGATGGAACGGAAGCAGAAAGCCTGCAGAAGCATGAATTATGACTCTCAAACCCAAAATGATCTCATGCAAAGATTTGGTGATCAGAAGCGGAAGGCTTCTACAAATGTCAGTCTATCTGCTACTTCAACAAGATTTACTCAATCGACTTCTGAGAGACAGAGGGAGTTATCCCTCAAAGACAAGGACTCTAGTCTATTGCATATGATAGAAACTTGATGACACTAGTGTCATGATTCGAACAAGACAATTGAAGGATCCTTGATGAACCTGGTCGTCACCAGGATGGATAATTACTTTCCAGTCTACATTGATGTACCCAAGGAAAAAAGGATGAAGTTAGAAACTTCAGGAAAGAAGGGAACTTTTGTGGAGTACAATGAATCTTCAAAGGCCTACATAATTTATATCCCAGGATCTAGACAAATTGAAGTTAGCAAAGATGTGACCTTTGAAGAAGAAATAGTTGTCATGAAAGGCAAAGGATCAGACATGGAGATCGATGATGAGGAAATGGAGATGAGATCATCTCCCCCTCCATTTCAGAATGAGTTAGCAAAGAAAGATGAACCCATCGATCCCATTGATCCAGTCGCGACAATTAATATACTCGAAGCTATGGCAGTAAGTCATAAAAGACCTAGATGGGCACAACAGACCTTACAGGATGCAGAGGGACATGAAGCTCCACATGGCACTTTCCGAGAAAGCAAAATACCTCAGAGATTCTCCAGTTATGTTGCATTGATGAGTTGTATCATTAACTCAAAACCCACCACCTATGAAGAAGCATCTAGACACCAAGTTTGGGAGGATGCCATGGTAGAAGAATACCAATCCATCATGAAGAATGATGTGTGGGATTTTGTACCGAGAACTGAGGGGAAGTCAATTATAACTTCCAGATGGCTATACAAAATCAAACATGGAGCAGATGGTAGTGTTGAAAAATGCAAGGCTAGGTTTGTTGCCAGAGAGTTCTCTCAGAAAGAGGGAGTCAATTATGATGAGACATTTGCTCTTGTGGCTCGATACACTTCCATCAGATCGATCATTGCTATTGCTTAAGCTATGGGATGGAAGTTGCATCAAATGGATGTCAAGACAACCTTTCTCAATGGTATTATTGAGGAATAAGTATATATTGAACAACCAGAAGGGTTTGTTGTCCATGGAAAGGAGTCTCACATATGCAAGCTGAAAAAGGCTTTATATGGACTCAAGCAAGCACCCTATGCTTGGTATGGATGAATAGACGGATTCTTGGTGAGTTTGGGATTCACCAAGAGTGATGCAGACCCCAACCTTTACTACAAGGTTGTGAATGATAAGCCACTGATTTTGGTACTATATGTTGATGACTTGTTTCTCACTGGAAATGAGAAACTTATCATATGGTGTAAGAAGAAACTTGCCTCTGAGTTGATGAGCCACTGATTTACCACACTTTTGCCCATGTACCTCTGCTCGTCCAGGTTCTCAGCCAGGTATGGGATAAATCCCATCAGCAGATGAGACGGACAGGTAGTAGATGGTCGGGTTCACACAGGTGCATCTACTTGTCCAGGTGCTTAGCCAAGTATGGGAGAAATCCCATCAACAGATGAGTCGGACAAGTAGCAGATGGTCGTGTGATTGCACATGTACCTCTACTTGTTCATATTCTCAGCCAAGTATGGGAGTATCCCATCATCAGATGAGACGAATAGGCAATAGATGGTTGTGCACATTTACTCGTTCAGGTTCTCAGCAGTGTTACACAGGGACACGTCTCGAAGGGTCGGGGACGCGTTTCAGCGTTTCGCGCGTCCCAGGGACTCCGAAACTCCATCTGAAATGTTTCAAGACATCTCCCTTTTGGCGAAACTTGGCGAGACGCGGACCGAAACGTTTCAATGGGCGGCAAAACTTGGCGAAACTTGGGGGGACTTCCTGGCGTCCCAGCCGAAACTTCACCGAGACTTGTGGGCGTCCCGCCCCGAAACTTCCCCGAAACTCCGAAATTTTTTTTTCTTCTTAATTTAAAAAAAATTAAAACCATTTAATAAAACTTAAAATTTTATTATTTATAAAGTAATAAACTTATATATTAAAATTTTAAATTTAAAACATAAAAAAATATTAAAAATTAAATACTAATAAAATTTTACATTTAAAACATAAACAAAAATATTAAAAACTAAATAATAAAAACTAAATCTAGTTTACAATGTCTAACCTAAAGTATATTATATAATTCTAAACCATCAATGGTCGTGAAACAAACACAATATCATACTATCTAGTATCATTGATTCATTTTTTCAATCACTTAAAAGTCAAATCTGAAGATTGTCAAATATGATGTGCATGTTAATCATAGATTCACATTGATATATAATATATTTATAAATTATTATTAATATAATGATAATCTTGACGAATCCTGTAATATGTTTGAACTTTGAATTTTGCATTTACATTGTATGATTGCAGATTCCAGAATGATGAATGTTTGTTACTGTTGGGAATTGTATTTTTAATATTTTTAAAATTTTTATGACTATCGCGTCCCGCCATCCCCGCTGAATTTCTCTAAAATTTGGGGGTGGTCTCCACACGTCCCGAATGTGCGTCTCCCCGAACCCGCGTCCCGCCGTCCCGGAATCTTGGGGGAACATTGGTTCTCAGCCATGTATGGAAGTGCCCCATCGGCAGATGAGACGAACATGCAATAGTTGGTCGTACACTTTTGCTTGTCCAAGATTCTCTAGCTAGGTATGGAAGTTTCTCATCGGCAAAAGAGGCGAACAAGAGATCATGCAGACAACCTTCAGTGTGTATAGAGATGATGGAGACAATATAGATGTACAGATGAAACCCAGATGATCGTGATTCTGATGAAGACCGAAGAATACCTTCCTTGTTGAGAGGGAGTGTTGGAGTTTGTGCAACTTCGGAAGACATTCTTTATTTGTACCTCCTACGGGAGTTGAACTTGTTGAAATCCATCATGTAAACCCTAAAAATAACAATGTAACCTTGGGGAGAAAAGCAAGCATAAGAAAGAAATAAAAATTAAAATATAAAATGCATTTATTGCTCCCCCAAGAGAAGTCGGCCCCAGTGGATTTTCCTAGTGGAAAATCAGTATAAATAAGAGGCACCTCTTCCTCATTATACACACAGACACACAAGTGAAGTTCGCATTTTTCTGAGAGAGAGAAGTTTGCACCTACTGAAGGAGAAGACTATTTTTGGGGTTTCTATCTCTGGAAGATACTTTCATCTTTTGTCTTTCTTCATTGTACATTGTTCTCTAAATTATCATCTCTAGACGAAGGTTGTTGGGCTTTCTCCCATTTGGGTTTCCCAAGATAAAAATACTCATGTTATTGTTCTATGCTTTGTCTATCTTCTAGTGATCCTATTGATAAATACAATTGAGATATACTGCTATAATCTTATGAAATGAAAATCTAACACTGAGGCATGAATCCATAAATCAGAGTTGTTTTATTGTTCAAGATGCATAGATTAGAAAGGATTGAAGGGTGATTTGTTGAAGGCTGAGATGTTTTGTCAGTGATAGCAACAATAGCAGCATTTCGATTGAGTTGAAGAGAGTAATTATAACTTTGAGTTGACAGTGACAAAGATAGCTAAATGATGACACTGACAAGCTGATAACATGTGACATGACAATGATCAGTATGTGAAGGCAAGTTGGGTCTTGCACCTCTTCTTAGTTGGATCTAAGAAAACTAGGTTGGGCCTTGGAATAAGAGTTGATGTTCTTCAATCAGTTGGTGTTGATGTAATCGAAAGATTGAAGTCTTCATTGTAAATCATATCCAATTATAAATAAAGCTTACTATATTAACCTTGCAATGTGTCTCTGTGATCTATGATTGATGGCATGCTTAATTGATGTATAGCTTAATGTGATTGATGAACTTTGATTAGGTTTTGAAGTGAAAATTGGTAAAAGTCCTACCACGCTGATTCACCCCCCCCCCTCAATGTGGCATTGTGTCTAACATTTTCTTCATTTAGTTAAGTTATCTTTTAAATGTCGTGATTATTTTATTCATGTATGTTGTCTAAGTTAATTTCATTTTGCAATTGTCTTGGTCAGCAATTTAATTCCAAAACTCCTAAATAACAACTTTCATCGAAAATAACTAAGAACGTAAAGCCTTAGTTACATTAATAGGGTCTACCCCCCCCCCTTGGCTTTGTTAGGAGTTAGCCTAAACGAAGGACTCAAGATCAGGTGACAGTGCTCGACTCGAGACTTGGCCCCAAGGACGCACCAAGCAGCTTGAAGATTTCTATTGCGTTAGCCCCAGATACGTAAGAGGCAGGAATACAATGTATTGTCTTTCTATGCTTATGTGTTGAAATGGCGGGTCTTTAGACACCACCTCTTCTTGGAATTTCTTAATCTTGTCTTTATGTTATGTCTAATCCCCTGCTTTCTCCAACATATTATCAAAGTAGTTGGTTTGAGACAACGTGTTGTCTATAAGTCTTTTTGAGTTGTGTCACTCTGACACATTCTACTTAGTCGGATCTATTTGTGAGCTCTGGATCTCAACTTGCAGACTTTAGCAGGTTCAGACTAACAAGCCACTTTTATGGCTTCCAAGCAAGGGCCTGTGATCTTGAATGGTCACAACTATGGAATGTGGGCATAAGATATGGAAAACTTATTGAAAAGTAAGGCTCTCTAGCAGTTTACCAAGACTGTAATCCCAAATCCGAACGATGAATAGTAGAAGTTTGTTCTCGATGACAAGGATGAGATTGTAGGAGTGATTATTACTTCCGCCAAAAACTAGCACCCTAAATGCAAGGACTCAAAGGGGTTATAGCCAAGTGCAACTACAAAAACTTTACAATTGTCACCTAAGTAAAGTTTCCCTTCACTTTAAGTGGGGAAAGATAATCCTACACTAAAGGGAATTTTCCTAAAGTAACTATGATTTGTTTGATTGATTAGTGATTTGAAGATTCCTTAGATTACTTGTGAAAGGTTGTGAGTTGATTTAGATTAGTGAGTTAAAGTGTTTTGTGTGTCATTTAAGTTGTAGGAAAAAAAATTCATGGACAATATATTTAAGCACAACTCACCCAAATTATAATTACTCACAATGATTTTCTTACTTAAACCAAAGATAACATGAAATTGGAACATAACTTGAAGCCAAAGAACATGTGAACATCCCATCAAATAGATTTCACCAATCAAGTAGAGCATCCATGTTGCTATCACATGCAAAAGCAAGCATGGAGATTATGAAATCAGATTTAACCTTAAAGTAATCAACTATAAAGTAGATCTGATTTATCCTTAATTTGCTTACCAATCATTAATAATGTATTTCAATGGACATGAGATTATAAGCAAAGTTGATTATGGAAAAAATTGTTTATGTCCAATGACTATTTTAACAATACATGCATGAGATTGTAACCAAAACATTAAGCAAATTAAGTCTTACGTTGCTAAGTCAAGTATTGAAATGAAATCCATGTAATACAACCCAAAGACATTTGCTATATTGTTGCTATGTATTTGCAATAAACTAAAACAGCAATAAATAAGCTTAAACAATATGTGAGAAGTTAAAATTTGAGAAGGTAACTGACCAGGTGCCTCCATTCTCCCAAAAAATGGTCCTCAGCCCTACGCTGAGGTCCCGGTCCCAGACTGGGTTGATTTCCTGGTAACTTACCAGGTGCCTCCATTCTCCTAGAGAATGGTCCTCAGCCCTAGGCTGAGGTCCAAGTCCCAGACTAGGTCGATTTCCTGGTAACTGACCAGGTACCTCCATTCTCCCAGAGAATGGCCCTTAGCCCTAGGCTGAGGTCCTAGTCCCAAACTGGGTTGATTTCCTAGTAACTAACCAGGTGCCGCCATTCTCCCAGAGAATGGCTCTCAACAGTGAAAATCTAGAAAAATAATGACACAAAGATATACCTAATCAATACTTAGGTTCAAATGGAAATGTTTTAATTAGATACAACAAGAAGGACAAGAAGCATGAAAGAGACAAATTACCAATCCACAAGAAATATATGAAGATTAACGACGCGCCATGTGAATTAATAAAATGTGCAAGGCTGAGAACAAGGTCTAAGTCCAAACCCAAGATCTTGTAATGAGCTAAAAGATGATTAGCCACTTAATGAAGTTGTTCTTGTAGTGCTCTAATCAAATAATGAATCTGAATCAAAATTAATTTTAAACCTAGATCACAATTCAGATTTAAAAGAACTTAAGCCAATAAGAATCTCTAAGAGCACTTAAAGGGTTGAAGTGAAACTTAATCGCCAACTAATTCAAACTAATTGCAAGAATGAAAAATAGATATGAATTAAATATTCGAGCAACTAAGATTATTACAAACGATGTGACTATGCTCACAAGGTTAAATGGTGAAAATGATTTGAAATTTACCTTGAATAAATATGAATTAAGGCTTGCAAGAGAAACTTGAAATCTAAAAAATATATCAGTAAAAATGCATAAATTTAATTAAATTCCAAAATTTAAAATGAATGAAATATCCCAAGAGAAAGATAAAAAAAAAAAATTAAGATTACTTTGGCTAATAATTAATTCTGGAATGTATGATCTAACCATGCATTAGTATTGTTGGAAATTGTAGAAATTTAAATACCAGCTCAAAGATAATAAAAGAGTTTTAACCCTTCAAAACAAGAAATGAGTTGCAAATTTATGTTGTAATATGTTAAGAGTGTAATTTCTAAATTGCAGAAAAATAAGAATTACTAACATAAAAGATAAATTAACTCCAGAGCTAACTGAGTAACTAAAACCTAAAGATGTAATTAATAAATCTATGAAGTAAATTTCAGATTATAATGGCCAAGTCTACCTATAAATTGAACTTTGTAGCTTAGAAACTTAAGAAAAGGAAATCTGAAAATTTTATGATAATATTTAGGGTTATTTTTCAGACTTCTAACTAAAACCAAAATAAAGAAAATGTTTAAAATTTTTAGTTTTTATCTTTGGAGGTTGACGTGCTTTCAAGGTTATTCGAGTGTCAGCTAGAGGCTATAATGGCTCACTGTGACAATCAGGGTGCAATCAGGCTATCTGAAAATCTGGTGTTCCATGACTGGAGCAAACATAGATATTGAGTATCACTTGCTAAGAGATTGTGTACAGAAAGGAACCATTCGGTTGGAGTACATTCAGAAAGATGACCAGGTGGCAGATTTCAAGTTGCAAGATTTCAAGCTGCTTCAAAAGAGACTCACATTATAGCAGTTAAAAAGATCTTCAGGTATCTCAAAGGAACTATGGATTTTGGACTTCAGTATCCAAAAGGGAATGAGCTGCAATTGATGGGTTATTCAGACGCAGATTGGGCAGGATTTGTTGACGATAGAAGAAGCACCAGTGGAACAACTTCTTTTCTAGGCAGTTGTCTAGTATCTTGGTCAAGCAAAAAGCAGTCTTCAATGTCCTTATCAACCGCAGAAGCAGAATATATAGCAGCAGCAGCTTGTTGTACTCAAATTCTTTTGATAAAGCAAACCATGCAAGACATACATGTGACATGTGATGAGCCGATTCCAATTCTATGTGACAATACGAGTGCCATCATTATCTCTAAGAATCCAGTTATGCACTCCAAGACCAAGCACATTCCAATCAAGTTTCACTTTCTTTGAGAACAAGTCACAGAAAAGAATATCAAGTTGGAATATATCGGGACAAAAGAACAGGTCGCAGATATCTTTACTAAGCCTCTCCCAAGAGAGACTTTTGAGTACCTCTAAGAAAAATTGGGAGTCATACTATCTCCTAATTGAATTGATCCATCTTCAACAACACAACAATATGACAGGGGGAGCATGATAGAAGTACCCTTTGCCATTGATGCCAAAGGGGGAGAAAAATTGAACAAGGAAGGTAAAGGTAGCATACTCTAAGGGGAAGATTTGTGGACAAAGGAAGCTCATTCAAAGGGGGAGCTTTGGAGTTGTCATCAATGACAAAGGGGGAGATTGTTGACTAAATTTTCATTGATTCCAAGAAGTGTGTATCGGTGTGTCTTGGTGCCCCTTGAGGAGCCCCTAAGGGTTAGAAATCGGTCAATGTCAAAGGAGACCTTTTGACATTGTCCAAGCCCAAGTCTGAAGGCCTTGGAGCCCTTTGGACAATGGCAAAAGCCCTGAACACCCTGTAGAGTGTTTGAGTAACCCTAAGTTGTTTTATGATTCCCCAATTGTTTCTTCAAGGTTCCCCAACACCACAACCATGCCCTATTATCCTAGAATGTGTTCTTGGTGGGTTGAAGAAGTTGCAAGAGTCCCAATGACCCTTTCAGTAGTCATTTGCGTGTTATAGAGGTCATGGTACCCTAGGAGAAGTCCTTTAACCCACACCTTGATTGTCATGGTCATGAAGCATGTGGTAACTATGTTGACCCAACAAAAGGCCTCTAAAACTCTTACCTTTGGTCCCTAAGCCTACATCTACCATATGTTGTATGCCTTGCCCTTAAAAAACTAATAATACCCTAGTATTACATAATGATGCCCATTGCACCTTTACACTAACCCTTGAAGCCCTTATGGTAACCCTTAAAGCCCACAAGGTCCATTAAACCCTTACCTTTAAAGTGTTTAAGTGATAAAACTCCTTTAATAATTTAATGAAACCCTTATCCTCCAACGTTGACAAGAAGTGGTTATTAAAACATGCTTAAGAATTAATAAAAGTGTCATTACCGTCCCAAAAGGTTGGCCCCATTAAATACTTAATTAAAAAAACAATTTTTAATTTATTAAACCTAATAAAATTCCTCCAACATTGGCCTTTTTATCTTTATTAAAAGAAATATATATAATTGATCCAATCCTCATGAAAGTCAACCCTTTAAACATGGCATTTAAATGTTTAAATATTAAATAAATAAAACAATTTTTCTTAATTAATAAAAGGACTCAATCTATCCTAGAAGTCGGCCCCTAGGTCTTTCTCTTTCACGCCTAAATAGCATAATAATAAACCAACATTTGTCACTCTACTAACCATCAACGCATTCACCAACTCACTCAGGATTTTCGGGGTTTTAGGAGCAGCAAACAAATAGAGAGGACATATAGGGCAAAGAGGACACATATACAGAGACAAACTGAGAAGTTGGAGGAAGAAGTTTGCAGAGAAGACAAAGGAGCACTCACCCGGAGGATTCGTTGACTGATCAGGCAGAGCACAGAGTCGTACGAGATCGTCGAGAGAGAGAGGCCATACACATCAAGCAGAGGTTGTACATCAGCCATACGGATTGTGTACAACAGATGTAGGACCGTACAGATTTTGTATTGTTGACGCAGAGGATTGTACTACTGATGCAAGAGGTCATACACCGGCACAAGGAGGTCGTATCAATTTGTTGGGTTTGCTTAGTGATTTGCAGAGGTTCTATTTTCTGCCAGGTTGGGTGAATTGATGTGTTGGATTGTAATTGTTCTATATCTTCATAATAAAATTTCTTATCCGACTGCTGCACCGGTTTTCCCATCTTGGGTTTTTCCAGGGGTTTCCATACCCAAAAATACTATGTCTATATTGATGTGATTACTATTATATGTTTCTCAGTATTTATTTTCCACTGCATTACTAGTAAAGAAACCCATGTGTGGTTAGCAGTAAAAATTAAAAATATAATGTGTAGCTCAAGATTGAGTTTTAAGGAAGTTTACACTCACTGTATTATAGTCACATGTGTACTCAACATAGGGGTTCTAGTAAATATCCTCACGAAACCTAAGGCAAGCTTGAATATCAGTTGCAAATTACTTGTTAGAGTCTAGTGGTGGTTTCCTAAGCACTCTATTCCATTTGTGAGACACTATCATCCCCTATTGTTCTCCAACATGCATATGTCACCATGTTCTCGTGTATCCCTTGTTCATCCAAAAGGTCACATAGTCAAAGTCTACAAGTCATTCCCTTAAACTTAAGCCTTATTTTGACCACCTCACCCATGGCTAGCAGGATGACCAAGTTTGTAAGTGTGCATACATTGGAGGCTTCTTGAAAAGGTAATAAGACTGCTCTAATTTACACTTGATTTCTTTGGTATTTTATTATTGATCACCTTAGCATGTTACTTATTGTTTTAGTAGGTCTATTAACATAAATAAGGGAGCATCTTTCATCCCTTGGTCCTTACAAGTCTTCACATCTTCAGTTATGCCATTATTTGACTAGTTTGACTTGGTCAACCTAGTTTGACCAAGCCAAATATAGGTTCCCAAGTGATCTTGGATCCGAACGTTCAAGTTTTCGTTTTTAACATCCCATTGGGATCCCTTACATGATTCTATGCTTCAGTTGGCCATGATACACCTCCATCGATGAGATTTTTATTTATTATCAGTTATTAGTGTTGAATCTTCAACATTAGCATAAACTTTAAAAATTTGCAGAAAAACATAAATAGATCAGCAGTACAGTAAAACACATTCATCACATCAACACACATGGACACAATATTTTTTTCACTAGGGAAACCTTCAAAGGACAAAAACCCCAAAAGCATTAATAGCTCATCTCGTAAATGAGATAGCTTAAGAAATTCTTCAAAAAGTTCCTCAAATCCAGATCTAGATTTTGACCACAGTTTACAGATGAAAAAGATTTCTCGGCAAAACAAACTAAGGTTTTCAAACCCTAGTAAACCAGATTTCAATATATGCCCAGAAATGATTGAGGCTGCCCAAAACAGTCTGTCTGCCCAAGATGAAGTTAGGGCCTGCCCAGAAATGCTAGAGACTGTCAAAAACAATCTGCACAAATTTATCAGTCTACCCAAGATAAAATTAGGGCCTCCCCAGAATTGCTAGAGGCTGTCAAAAACAGTCTGCACAAATTTATCAATCTGCCCAAGATAAAATTAGGGCCTACCCAAATTACAAAAAACAGGCTACCCGAAATTTTGAAACAGGCTGCCCGAATTTTCCAGTCACTGCCCATAACTGTTCCTCTTCCCCAGGTCTGCCCGAAAAAGAAACAGAGGCTGCCGGGAAATAGAAGAGTCTGCCCACAAAAAAAAAATCTCAACTGCCCAAAATATGAAGAAGGCTGCCCAAAAAATGGAATGTTGAAGATGGTTGTGCAAAAATGCTGAAGATGGACTTTGCTAATAAAACCCTAGCTGAGGGTTTGAACATAAGATAGTCTTCTTCACCTGTGAGAGCAAAAGTGTGTGTGACAAATGAGAAGGCTTGATCTTCTTTTATAGCCTTTGTTCACCTGTAAGTGGATAAGATTAGAAAAAATAAAAATAATAATATTTTTATTCTTTTCCTAATTTCACTTTCACACTTACCAAAAAAAGTACTTTTATTTTTCCTTTGACTTTTATAAGAAGTCCTTATTTATTTTGATTTTTTACTTTGGTCATTTTCTTGTGGTCACAAAGTCTTTATTTATTTTGACTTTTGACTTTGGTCATTTTCCAAGTGCCCCTATGGTCCTTTTTTATTTCAAAAGTACAGCATCATAAACCAAGAGAGTTATTAATGCTTTTATCCCACACACTGTATGACACCTAGAACTAGTACTAGGGTAACTTGACCAAAGGTAGCTAATCCTTGGAGAAGCACACCAAGCCCATAGATCAAGGGTCAAAGTGCCACACACATGCCCAAACCCAGTCTAGGGCTTACAGTGTCTTCATTCTCCAAGAGAATGTATACTTAGAGCTAAGTTAAGTCTACCAGTCTCAGACTGGTCTACATCGTGGTCCCGGACTAGATGTCTACTCAACACAAGGTTGAGTCTACCCAGGGCAGATCTGGGTTTATTTCATGGTCCCAGACCAGATATCTACCATTCAACAGAATGGTCACTCAACACTGGGTTGAGTCTTCACCATGGTCCCGGACCAGGTGGTCCCATTCTCCGAAGAGAAGGGCTCTCGATGCTGCTCAGAAAATCAACAATTAGGGCCCTGTTTTTATGGTTTTGGCATGAATGGGGCTATATAGTGGATATTTGATGGATTTCGGTGAATCTTATGGTCAAAATTAGTGGATTTGGGGTGTCTGATCTCCTTGGCCATTTGGTTTAGGCACCCGGGCAAGGGAAATGGCCATTTCAACAGATTACATCTTCAACCATATACACCAATAAATTAAAAAAATAAGGTGACCATTGACTTAGCAAACAAAATCAAAGTGGCTAATGCTGGGGCAGCTTGTGACTTGGTGTGATATTATGATGTTGTACTATGCTTTGAGCTTATATTATTTGATTATCATGGGGATTGGGGCCCGCGCTCCTTTTGCTTCTCCTAGAGAGGGCGCACTTGGCCCATGGGGCGCATTTGTGAGTAGTATGTGTTATGTATCACTTACCCACTGTATTCATGTTGTAAAGGGGGGGCCTAGGAGAGACTTAGACCCCTAGGCATGTTGATTTTTCCTGAGCAGCAACGAGAGCCATTCTTTTAGGAGAATGGAGACATTTGGTTAGGGACCAGGATGTGGAACCAGTCCAGCACTAGGGGACTCAACCTTGAGTTAAGTGCCCATTATGTTGAATGGAGACATCTGGTCCAGGATCAGGATGTGGAACCAGTCTAGCACTAAGGGACTCAGCCTAGAGCTAAGTGGCCATTCTTTGAATGGAGGCACCTGGTCAGTTACCTAGAATTTAACCTAGTCCGGGACTAGGGACTCAACCCGAGGTTGAGGGCCATTCTCCGAGAGAATGGAGGCGCTTGACCTGTTACCAAGTATTTGACCTTGTGTCAAATTATACAGCCTATGGAAGAGGCACCTGGTCTGTTACCAGGATATCACTATAAGCCCTAGACCGGGTCTGGGCATGTGAGACACTCTAACCCTCAATCTGTGGGCTTTGTGGTCTTCTCCAAGGCTTAGCTACCCTTGGTTAAGACACCTAGTACCCGATCTTGATGTCACATAGAGAGTGAGATAAAAGCATTAGTAATTCTATCTATTTATGATGATGTACTTTGAGTGGGGATGAAGGACCACCTTGACAACTTGTTTTGACCATAAGGGCACTTGAAGAAGGCTAAAGTAAAAGTCAAAAATATATAAGGACCCTTAGTACCACTAAGGAATCAAAGTGAAAGTGCAAAAACACCTTTAGTACCACTAAAGGTAGAAGTCAAAGTAATAAAATAATAAAACTTTGTTGCACAAGTTTCCGGAACGCGGGAACGTAGGGAACGTGGGTACGAGTATCAGATACGTCTAAAAGTTTCTCCCAAATTTGCAGGAAACGGCAAGTTAGAAACGTCAATAACATATATTAAAAAAATATAAAAATAAATAAATAAATAAAATAATTAGAAAAAAAACATGAGAAGAGAAGAAACATAGAGAAGAAAATAAACATCAACACAAACCAAATGACTTAACATATCCCTTATATTGTGGTTGTAACTAGGACCTCTTAGTAGATGGAAATGACAATAAAATCAAGACTACTATCCACGTCATTGATTATATAAGGTAGACTCTTTCTAAAGTGGGCACTTTTAGAAGTTATAGTCCCTATATTTGTGGCTACATGTATAGAGCAAGTTTTCAATTTTGTGTCAACTATAATTAAAATGTATTAGAATAGTATATGTTTACAAGGCATTCTATGCTAGGGTATTTGCAAAGGTGTATAAATATTGAAATTTAAATTATTATAAAATAAAAATCAAGATAATTTTTATTTAAATGTAATATATGAATTTAGTCTTAAAGTAAGATTTAAAACCATTTCCAATTAGTTAAAAGATTATTTTTTTCATAAAGTAAATAGTAAAATAAATAAAATTTATATTCTTTTATTTAATATATAAAAAGTCGAAATAGATTTACATTTATTATTTATTAGCGGTAACTGCAATTGATTGTAGTGATGAGTGAATACTCTGACACGAGCGGTAGACAAAGATCAGTGCACCAACTCGACAAGGTCACACTAAAAAGACTTTTATTGCAACTTAGTTTTCTAGAGAAAAAATTTTGAGTCAACCATGTATATGTATGGTCACGTGGAAATAGGAATGTTGTTAAAAACCAACATGGCCATCATAAATGCAGGAAGTTCATGGTGAAGGAAATGCGCAAAAAAAGTCCCCAAGTTCCCGATTTAAGAGGGTAAAAATTCCCAATAAGCTCCCAACAATCCCAAAAGGTTTCCGTTGGATTGGGAAAGTTTCCCACAAGTTCCCAAGTTCCCGAGAACGTCGAAACTTCGGGAATGAGTTTCCTAAAAGCCAAGAGCGATTCCCGTGCTACATAGTAATAAAATAATATTATTTTGTTCTTTTGAGTTTTGGTCCACCTACAGGTGACTCAAAGGATATAAAAGATCTTTCCATTTCATTTTGACACACACACTTACTCTTCACCTTCATCTGCTCAAGGAGGATTTTCCCTGGTATTGAGGAGAAGGAAATTTATTGTGGTTGTGCCCTAGCATGGAGGATTCTAGCTAGGGAATCCACACTTGTTTAGCAAACCCTAAGCTAGGGTTCATGGTGTTCTATTACAGCAATCTTTTATCTTCTTCACCAACCAGGGTTTAACCCTAAACATTATCTTTCCTCACGAGAGACTTCCAATTCCTCATGGGCAGCTGCAATTTGTTACCTCCCATTGTGACAGAGGTGTCCACATAGCAGCATATCTGGATTTTGTTCGAATGCCTTTTAAAATGACAAACCAGTAAGCTTGGAGCAGGGATCTTTGGTTCAAGGAGGTGGTCATTTACAGTGGCAAGCTTCTCTTACGTCAAGTCGGAGATCAACTGCGGGCAAGTTTTCAATATCAAAGTCTTCTTTATTATGAAGAGCAAATGAAATACTAACAGAAATGAAGGGAACTTTTGGACCACATGATGGTAAGCTGGTATGCATTAATTCTTCTCAAATTGATGAAGAGATCTTGCCAGGAGATATCTGGACTTCTTTTTCGTCATCTTTGGTAAACAATTCATCAGTTGACCATGTTCTAGGTCAGTGTCTCAACAAAAATGACTTGGAACAGAATAACGAATTCATGCAAGATTTTTTTGTAAAGAATATCATCCCATACATGGAACAAAAAATACACTCCTTGAATCAACAGGTTCCAGCAACAAGGAAGGGGTTGAAAAATCAGATTAAAAAACCTTTGGTGGCATAAAAAGAAGGATGATACTGTCGATGTTTCAAATGGGTCCAACTGCACATTTAGTTTGATAGAGTCTCAGATCAGAATATTGGGAGACTATGCCTTCATGTTGCGTGATTATGAACTGCCTCTTTCAAATTATCGATTGTTATCCAGTGACTACAAGATTGACAAAGCTTGGAAGCGTTATGCAGGTGTCCAGGAGATGATTGGACTTTCACTATTTATGTTGGATCAATCAAGAATGGAGCCCGAGTATTCCATGGAAATAGCTTTTACTACTTATCAGAAAATAGGCACTTCAGGTCAGAGATATGCCACAAGATGTGCACTTTGGAGGGCAAAATTACACAAGGCAAGGGGGTAATTCAAGGAGGCTGCAAATGTTTATTTCCATATCTCTAGTGAGGAACCAAGTTTGCGTACAAGTATATTCCTAGAGCAGGCAGCGTATTGTTATCTGCGTGCAAATCCACCCTTGTCTGTCATCAGCATGTTGCTACTGTCCGTCATTCACCTAGAAACATCAGATCTGGATCTGGAAGTCATTGACACATCCTTTTTACCTGTATTGACAGTCGACGCAGAAACCAGTCTAGAGATTGACGTGCGTGCTAAGCAGACCCGAGAGTCAAGCGTTACCATGGAATGAGTAATGGTTAAAACTGTCGATTTAGGAAGGTGCCATGATTTGTTAAAGTCGTCAAACATTATCGTGCCATATTTTGTTGGTAATCATTTGAGGTGGATCTCTGCTAGCGTGGATTCTCTGAGCAGCTCGCGGTTGTATACTCAGAGCCACATTCAAAGGAAGTTGAGTCGTGATTTTTTTTAGCAGCAGTTGTTTTTATTCACATGAAGTTGGAGCAGTTCACAATTTGACAGCGAGCGTGAACTTTCCATGTTTTAAGCCCATGTCTATTTTTGACAGCCAGCATGAACATTTGCTTCGGGAGTAGCTAGTCGCGCCATCGATGAACCCAAGTTCCTTTCTTCATAGGTAGTCGTTGACAGGAGATCACCCAGTGATTTTTGTCTTGCAGAAACTGCCACAGAATCGTTTGACATCGTGGAATCTATCCACATGGAAACACTTGCTCAGAGTTTTAAATTTTTTTATTGCCCATCGTTTTGATAGCTACTGGGTATTTGGTGACTTTAATAAATAAAGGTTTTTGTTTAGAGAGTCGGCCATCTAAAGTGTTAGTTAACATGATAACACTTTAGTCTTGTATGAGTTATATTAAAAAGGTTTGAAGTGGTTCAAGTAGTCAAGAGAGGAAAAAGTGGATCTAGGATCCAACTTTTATATTATTTAATTATTTTATTTTTCCTTTTTCTTTTTTTTTGGAAAAAGTATGAGAGCCTTTAGGCCTATAAAGGAAATGTTTCCTCGTTGTAAAAGCATGGAAAAAGTTGGGAGTTTCTTTCCCACTGAGCTGAATAGAAAAACCATGTGGGGTTTTTTGGATATATTGGGCATCTCTTTCATGGTTGCATGTTTTTCATAAGCTGTAGAATAAACCTAGCATAGAAGGCTATAATCTAGTCCATTGGGCAAGCATTTGCAGTTGTCAACTTGTTTGTTGACGTTATGTTTTTTAAAGATCTTAGGAATAATGGACAGTAGTCAGTTATACTTACATTCTCCTTGTCTTTGATTATGGAATGTACTAGTTTAATCTCACTTCTGTGAAACACAAGGCCTCCTTGAGTCCTCTTTTGACTCCATTCTCCCTGCTGATACTAACATTGGTCTTCCCCCGGGTACTGATCCTCCCTTCCTTCCCATCACTCAGTCAAAATACTTTTCATCTTTTTTGTTACAAATGTTTCTCTAAGGCAGCCTCTTCAGTTCACCTTGCCCTTCATTGCACCTGCCTTAGCGATCCTACCTTAGGGAAGCCCCCCTAGAGTTGGAGAAAAGCCAACTTGAAGCGAGGAGAGAGGAGTGTGGTGACATTGGCTTCTCTCGAGAGAGTAGTCGTCAGAGCTCGTGCGCTCACCTTTTGGGCTTCAACACACGCGTGCCAGTTTTGGGCAACAACACAATTCACTTTGGGCAGCCCCTCCTCCTCTAGCAGCCCTTCCACCACCCACAACTACCTACAGCAGGCGCTAACAGGGCTCGAGGCAACTTACAAGTGCCTCCAGGCACCCATAGCAAGCCCTAACAGGCCTCGGGCAGGTAGCAGCAGCCCCGAGCAGGCCTCGGACAGGCAGACAGAGGTCTGCCAGACCTCCGGGAAACAGCAGAGGCTCAGGCAACAACAAAGGGATCCGAGGCTCGGGCAGGCAGAGAACAGGCTCAAGCAGGATGACAGGGATCCGGGCAAGCAGACAGCAGGTTCGGGCAGCCTGCCTCCTTTTTGGGTAGCAAAATAGTACATCCAAGCAGCCTGGGCAGCAAAGAAAAAAATAGCCCAAGCAACTTGGGCAACAAATCCGTGCAGCTCTGACTTGACTGAATTATTTTTGGGCAGCAGGTGTATTAGGGCATAAAGCCCTAATTTGATTTGTCTGTAAAATTCATCTTTCAGATCAAACCTATTAGGGTTTGAGGATTTTTCTGATGAAATCAAGTCAACTCATTTAAGAGATGAATTACTAATGCTTTTGGGGTTTTTGTCCTTTAAAGGTTTCCCCAGTGAAAAACTCTCGTGTTCAATGTTTTGATGTGTTGATGTTTTTACTGCACTTGTCATTTGTTATCTGATAGTCTGCAAATATTTAAAGTATTCATGCTAATGCAAAGATTCAACAAGGCAGCTCCCTATCCATAACTTATGTTTATCATTTGTACTATGTACTTTCTCTAGGGAGTGCTCACTTGAGATAGCAACCACTCTTTTTGCGTATGATGTATCTATCTGGCACATTATCTATCGTTGATCTATTTTGATATGATTTTATCCTAGCCCTTCATCATTTTGGCTAGGGAATCTGTATGTCATCTCTCTATTTAAGAGAGATTGAGCTTTATTGTAATGGACTTTTGGCTCTGGATTGACTAGAAGAGAGAAATCAGTTTGCTTCAACTGTGTCTTTCATTTGTGGATGTTTGGATCTGAATATTGATTTGTATTCGGTTTCTACTCTAGCACTTCATTTTCTATACTTGGTAGCTATTGTATTAACTATTTTTGCAGACAAAACAAGTGGTATACCAAGGCAGCGATTTGGACAAATTTTCCTTTCCTCCCTTGAAATCAATTTGGGTGTCAGTAACTTGTACGGAACATTTGACACATGTATAAAATTATACCATTGCACTGCAACCTTTATATCGAAAGCAGCAAACAACCCCTAATATTTTTAAATGACTACCAAAAGTGGAAGATACATGACTACAACAGATTCAATCTATAAAACTCAATTCACATTTAAACTCTGTAAATCCTAGGGAAATACCTTAGCAGATTGATAAATTCAGCTAGCACAGAGGAGTGACAGCGCTCCACATCCTCAATTACAATGACAACAGGATCCTTCCTATTAGCTGGTTCCTGATGCCAAGATGCTAAAATTTCCATATCGGGTGTCTAGGTCAAACATAAAAGGAGCTTATCAGAAAAATTAAAGGAATAACATAGATAAAATCCCACTTCACAAAAGATCATGGGAGCCAAAGCTCACCATAAAGAATGCCAATAGAAATGAAAATTCCAAACCATGTAGGATTTCAAAGGAAATCAACTTAAATTGGAGATTACAAACTTACATCAGGACTGATCTTAACCATCTGTTTCAGTAAGCTGCGAACACAACCTCCAAGGCCAGACTTTGATGAAATTTCTTGTGGTGTCAAGTTAGCAACATGGCAATTATGGCATTTCATATATGAACCAAGCTCTCCAAAAGTACTCCGATCATCTACAAACTCCACATTCCCTGTGGAAGACGTGCCACAAATCAATAATAAGAGACAAAAACAAAATCATCCTCAAACATGTCTTAGTGGACCTTTGAAACAAATCATAAAGTATTAAGTCCGTCCATTGGAAAAATGGATATAAAACTTCTTTATAAGATCTTACTAGCCAACATGAAAACCTGATGACTATCTGCAGATTCTCCACAGCTTACCGATGCCAACAATGTAACAATGTAAGCAGCCATTTGACAAAGACAAATGATTAACTATCTTGTATAAGTAGAGCTTACTGATAAACAGCAAAGCAGTAGCCAGCTGCTTGACAACAGGAGAATTTGGCATTATATTTGTGGTTTTATCATCCGAAGAACAGTGCAACTTAGATCGCAGATCAGCAGAGTGTGAGTTGTGAATCCAACGACAGATTTCTTCAAATGTAGAGATATCTAGCTCCAAAAGGACGTCCTGAAAAGATGTATCATTAATTCCCTGATAGCAATTAAATTTCAAATCCACTAGCAGGTGAAAGGACATCCTGAACTGGTTCAAATTGCATATTCTAAGCAAATTTATTGAGTACTACAATAAACAAGTAGTCAAATATTTAATTTTTGAAATAACATATGGGAATGATTAGCTTCAACAAATCTTTAACCAATGGAAAAACAAAGCAGGGGCTGGATGAGAATGTAAGGTCCTTGTGAAACTTAATAACCCTAATAAGAAAAATTCCTCCAAAATATTGGGATTGAAATGTCAAATTTAATTTGTTTTTAAATAGTATTTTATGTGTAATTTTTCTATCAGAAATTTATTTAACATATTGTACATTGTATATGTTAGTAAATGGCCAAACGATTAGTCCATTTCAACTTTTAATTTTTCTTTAGTAAATGTTCACAAACTGAGATGATGAGACAAAATCCCTAGTTCTTACTGGAATTCGTCCAAATATATATTTCTATATGTTCATTTTGTAAATTATATTTTGTAGTTCAGTGTTCACCCACCTCATTGTAATTATTTCATGCCAATTTGGTCAAAGATGATCATTCACCAAAATATGTATTGTTCAATTGTAACCCTACAAGGCTTGGTCAAAGGCGATCACTCTCCGACAATGTACTTCTATAAATACATAATACAATATGGTGTGTACAAATGTGTGCAGTACCACAACCTGATCCTATGTTTTTGTATGTGATCTCTTGTGTTTTCATTCTTGTAGATAAGTATTTACATTGCTGTTACTGTGTGCATATCAATTGGTATCAAAGCCATAAGATTAGGGGTTTTTTTGAGTTTTGCAAATCTCACCTCCTAAGGACCCTTCCAGCCCAGAATGCCCTCAACTCCAAACAATTTGATGATTTACAAGTGCATCAGAACACAGATAACCCATTATCATTCAAACTTCTCGTAAATTTCCCATTTTTTCTACAAATTTCTAGGCTTTCCATACTTACAAGTTTTGTCTATTCACAACTCAGTACCACAGATGTTCACATGTTCTCTGAGTTCTAGCACACCTGTTTTGCACATTTCTAGGTGTTGGAGTTTTAGTATAACAGTATAGCTTCACTTTATTTGCAGCAGAAATAACAAAGATCACTAAAAAGAATAACCAATGCACAAAGAACAAAGACACAGAGATTTATCTTGGGAAAACCCTCTCTAGGGAAAAACCCAGCAACCTTTCGTACTCAGAATAAAGTTCAAGATACAAGATATATCAGATATATGTAACCCAGATGTAAGACAATGCTCAGACCAGATATCAAGAGCAATATCATCAGCATGAGATCAAGACGGAGTCTCTCCAAAGATATGCAAACCCAGAAAAATAGGTCTTCTTCTTCTGTCTTCGTCTTTTCTCTCCTTGTGCGCTGGATCTGATCTATCTCTTAGCGAGCTTGCTTGATGATAAATGACAATTGCATCTTCCTTATTTATACTTTCATGTGTGGACCTTTCCTCCAGCTGGGCCGACTCGTTTTGGTAATTGTTGTCTTCATCAAAGAGTCAATTTCCCTTAATTGATGGAGCCGACCTTTTTTATGGTAATCGTAGAGTCAATTTCCCTCAATTGATGGAACCTCGCGACGTTACCATCATCAACACTCCCTCTTAGCTAGGGAGATATCATCATGCTGGAACACATCTGATCATTGTTGTCACCTTTCACACACTTGGGGTGACGACGTAGCAGATATCTTCAAGCCACTCAGTGTGTCCTTGGGGGAAAGTCTCGAGTCAAGGCTATCACCTTGTTTTTGACTCCTCCGTTTAGGCCAACTCCGAACGAAGCCAAGGGGGGTAGACCCTATTAGTTGCTAAGACTGTTAAGGCTTAGTGTGATGATGATTTAGTTGTTTAGGAGTTTTGATATTAAATAAACAATTAAACAAGATATTGCAACAAAAATATTTAAATCACAACAGCATGTAGATTAACACATGATATGCAGAGCACACAAAAACAAATGATTGTATAATGTGAAACCAATGCCAATGGAGTCCAAAAAATAAAAGTGTTGTGTATTACCGAAAGAAATTGTGTTGCAAGTGCTCTTGGTCAATTTTAGATTAATATGGAGAAGAGTGAATTAACTTAGGGGGAAGGGAACTCCAGATATACCCTAAGGCACGAGGAGTATGTCCAAAACCCTTATCCGATGCGGCTCCCTGCAAAGAATATGTGAGCTGGTTGGAGTCTCTGAGACGTGTTCAACACTACACCAACAAGGGTGTGGCCTCATGGTGTCTCGAGGTCACTACCCAGTTGGTCCCGCTTCCTTTGTGAATTTTGCCACCCCAAGGGATCAAATAGAGGCGTTGGATTTTTGCCTAGGGAGGTTAATTGAGGTTTGATAACTAATTAATCTAGTCACCCACGTTGCTTTTGATGCAGCCAACTGTTCGGACGAACCACAGCGGTGCAGAGCATACACAAGCCTAAGTAAATTTTAAGGATTTTATGACTTGTTTGTTTGTTAAAAAATGAAAGAATGACCTCCAAGAGTCTCTTTCAGTTCAAGTGAACCTCAATCGAGAAAGCAATGAGGGGTAGTTTTTATTATGTTAAATTGAAATAAACCGTAAAAGAAAGAAAGAAAGACAGGTTATCTAATTAATCCTACCACGCATCTCTTTCCCCTCTCGGGTAACTCGAGAAGTCATGGGGTAAGTATTAGTATTACTTTGATTTAACAAGCTATGGAATGATATAACATTTATCAAAGTATACTATCCTGGAAAAGAGAAACAAACTAAAGAAAAATACAAAAACACAAAAAACAAAAAAAAGACATAGACGTGGATCCCCCCTGGAGGGATGGGGAGTGGGCTCGAAAGAGCCTACTCAAGATATCTTTTATTATGCTCGGTTACAATGCTTTGTTGGAAAATGCCACTTGGTTCTTATAGAAGATGAACCCAAGGGCTTACAAAACTATCAAAAAAGAAAACGAAAGAAGGGGACACTCCTAGGGAGCTCTGGATGGCCCAAATATCAGTTTCCAGGCAGCACCTCCTACTCTTTTTGGATGGTCCTGTTTAAAACCAGCAAGCTTTTATCAGTAGAAAGTGCCCAAAAACACTTTGGAAGTGTGTTTGGACAACACACAAAATACTTGTAAAAATTTCTAAATTAAAACTATAGAAAAGATGCGAAAATTAACCAAAGAAAGCAAGCTTTCCTTGGGATCTTGGCTTACTTTTTGGGCAGCCAATAATATTTAGCACTTTATTGCAATATGTATCATTAAACTTTAAAGAATAAACTATTTTATGCAAGCTAGAGATTTTTTCTACAATGCCTTTGCAAAAAATAAAATTTATTATGACAGATCTACTTTGAATGAGACGAAAATTTAAGCACTTGCTAGATTTGAGCTATTAAATCTTGAAAAAACTAGATCTAAACAAAGATTTGTATTTTAATGCATAGATCTAAGTAAACAAGATATGAAACCAAAGGGAATATTGATTTTAAATAAGAGAAAGGAGAGAAAAAGAGTGTGTTGTCGCAGAGGGTTTGCTTGGAAACTTCGTTGTGAAATGCCAAGGGGCTGTCTTTCGTATTTGTTTGAAATGGGGTGGAATCAAATTAGATCCACACCTCTTTAACGCTAGGAGTCCTGAAACTCAACCAAACACTTGCAATACCCATGAGATCCTGAAACATATACAAAAAAAAGTTAATAAAACATGTAAATAAACTTATTAACATGCAATATTTGGCCTCTAATCATACATGATAGCATAGAAACTAAAGTAAGCTTACTTTCAATTTCTATTCCTACTAATTCGGAGAAATCATTATAGGCAAGATCTATACCAAGAATAATGCAAGAAAATTGGACAAATACACAATTTTACCTCAACAAAACATGACAATCTTAACCCACACAAAGTAGCACACCACCATAAGCCTCCAAAGCTTCTCTTTATTATCAGCAAATTAGCAAAAGCATGCAAAATACAATAGCTTGCACTCTCTTCTCAAGACCCAACTAGTTTGTGAGAGAGGCAGAGGCTTTATTTATAGCCACAGAGCAAGCACATGGGGGGCACCACCAACACTGAAGATAAACTCGGAGTTTATCTTAGTTAATCTAAGTTAAAGTGAAGAGGCAATGCCACCTTTCACACACCTAACTCCTCAAACAATTCATCGTGCACCAATCAACCACCAACCACTCCACATTGGCGCCATCTCCCTCGTGAGTCATTTACCAACTTTATGCGATTTCCTTTCATAACACAATATCATATGATATTACCACAACATAACCAAAGCTTAAAACCTCATGAAGAGGGGTCCACCCTGTTAATTTTTCCTAAGCAACATCGAGAGCCATTCTCTTGGAGAATGGGGGCACCTAGTCAGTTACCAGGAACTTGAACCAGTCTAGTACTGGGGGACTCATCCTAGAGCTAAGTGGCCATTCTTTGAATGGAGGCACCTGGTCAGTTACCAAGAATATTGAACTAGTCTAGGACTGGGGGACTCAGCCTAGGATTGAGGGACCATTTAATGAAAACCAATATAGATCCATCTTAATTCCAGATCTACAAAGCGTCAAGAGGGATCAAATCCCTTGAGGTGGAAACTTTTCCTCAAACTTTGCACTCTAAAAATGATTTTCACCTTAGGAAATTTGGTCCCTTGAGCCACTTGGTAGATCTAGAGTCAAGATGGATCTACAATAGTTTAATATGTTAATCCCTTAAATGTAAATTCCTGGTTTAATGATGGTTTAACTCCCATATTGTATAGCAAGAAGTATCCAAGTTTCATTAATTATTTTTAGTTTTAATTAATTGAAATATATCTCTTTGGTTTTTAACTTAAGGTTAGGGTCAACATTAGAAAATTCTTAATTATTTGATATTTTATTGCACCGAAGAGGTGCACTCTACAGCCCAGTATGGGATAAGTTGTGTAACTCCTTCTGTGCTCATCCTAGAGTTGACACGTGTTCTTTATAAAAAAATAACATGTCGGCTTAAATCCCCGGATGCAGGTGTCAGCAAGACAAACCGACAACGCGCAGCGTTTCAGTCCGCAAGCCCTATGCGTGGCACCTTGTATGCAGAAGAGACGTCATACAGTCCCACCACCACGACTTCCAGAACTTGTTCTCGCATGCGAAGGGGGGAGGTCATCATTTTCGAGCTCTCGACATAGGTTGGCGCCTTTCAGTCCTCCTCTTATGCATTCATGGCGGATCAAACGAGTTTAATGCAGGCAGGTACACAGTTATGGTTCGAACAAGTAGGCAATATGAAGCAAATCACCATGGAATATTGCGGCATTGTCTTCGGTGGGTTCTGTAATTCTCTGTCTCGAATAGTTGGCTGCTCTGCATGAATTGAAGCCTGGTCTCAGCTTAAGGGTGGTGTTGGGAGTGGGTGTGCTCTTTTGATGCTACTTGGAATTCTCCACTAGTTTGCCAGTTCTCAAGGCAACAGTTTTATTACAGGTTTTCGCAACTTGGGAAGCACCCACCATTTTGATCCTTCTCTGCGCAGCATTCGGCCCTTCCTGCAGCACCCAGGCAATTGGCTGACAACCATGTCTAGGCAAAGAGGAACGCCTCGTCGTGCCAACACGGGTAGAGGGAAAGCCCAAAGGCGGCTAAGTCTGCAAATGTAAGAAGGCTATGAAGTTCAAATCTCCAAGCCGGTCCGCATCCTCATAGATGATTGGGAAGGCGGGGTGTTGAACCAGCGTCTCGCAACCGGGTAGGGAGGGAGTCGAATCAACCACTATTGGCTCATTAAAAACATGTTGGGCAATCTAATAGAAGATATGCTTAGCAATTGGTCGGAGGCGCATTACACAATTCTTGTTGTGAAAGCCAAGATGGTGGAAATGGATGCACAACTCACCAGTCTGGATAACACCTTTGCCTGGAATTGCATGGTTGGCAAGGCTGGGCAGGCTGGCCGCGTGGACGATGGTAGTGGGAGCACAACAAGGGGCAGGTCTCAGGATGCTAGCTTGGTTCTGGCACCACCATTGGTTCAGGTTCCTCCTTTCCCCATTCCAACCACCATTGAACCTCTGTTCAAATGGGTGAGGGAAGAAGACAGCCCGAGCACTAAACCTCCACAGACAGCATTAGCGACCACTGCTAAGACTAACAGCATTTCGCAGGAGGAAGGATGGGGATGCCCCATCATTGAGGAAAACCCCCCCTCTTGAATCATGCACAGAATGTCTTTAGAAACAGACTTAAATTAAATTAAATTAAATTATTTAGAATTGCATATATATAAAACAACATAAATTAGATAAGCTAAAACCATAAACATTGGATTACACATTTCCTAACATTTCCACTCTATAAAAGGGTTTGCACCTTGAGAGATTTGATCCCCCTCGGTGCTTGGTAGATCCCCTTTTAGATGGATCTATGCTGGTTTTATTAAAGTGCCATGTTTCAGCTCCACGATGAGCACGGAATTACACTTCTCCCTCATACTGGACTGTAGAAAGCAACTCAGCACAATAAAATGCATACATAGAGATGAATTTATGCCTAAGCTAGGGTCTGTAAATGTCAAAACTTGAATTATGAAAATGTCTCGTTTAGGGCCTCTAACTGTCAAATTTTAAATAAAAAATCACAGTTGAAGAAGAAATTATGCCTTGGTTAGGGTCTGTAAATATCAAAGTTAAACTGCCCAATTGCAACTGAAAATACGCCTCAGTTAGGGTTTACGAAAGTCAAATTTGAATTAAAATCCACAGTTATAGATGAAAATACGCCTAAGTTAGGGTCTGAACATTTTAAAAGTTAAATTAAAAACACAGCTAAAGATGAAACATGCCTCAGTTCGGGTGTGTAAATATCAAGTTTTGGATTAAAATGCACAGTTACAGATGAAAATATGCCTTGGCGCCTGTATATATCCAAATTTGAATGAATTGAACAGTTACAGATGAAAATATGTCGGATTTAGGGGCTGTAAAAGTCAAGTTCTAAATTAGAAAACACAGTAACATAACAGACCGAAATATGCATAAGTTAGGGTTTGTAAATGTCAAACTATTGGCCAGTACACTGAAATGTAGTCAAATATCTTATTTTGAAATTGCATACGTGAATGATTTAGCTTTGGGAAAAAATAATAATAACAACAATAATAGACTAGCTGGATGAGAATTTGAGGTCCTCCGGACGGCTAATAATTTTAATAAGCAAAAATTCTCCAATATATTGAGCTGGAAGAATCAAATTTATACTAATTTATGCTTTTTTTCCCATCAGAAAGATATGTTTAACAAATTGCACATTGCATGCGTTAAATAAAATCTCTACCAAGTTAGTCAACTTTATGTTTTCCCTGCACTCATTTGCAAAGCCAAAGCTGCTTAGCAGAAGTTTACAGCCTGAATATAATTTGAAATGAGTGTGTCCGTACGCCTAAGTTAGAGTTTATAATGACAAAATTTAAATTATAACGCAGAGTTAAAGATGAAAAAGATTAAATGTACCTTAATAGCAGTCTCGATGCTAGACCAGACCTGAGTAAAGGCTTCCATGCGCCATTTTCCGTATAAAGCGTGCTCGTCCTTAGAAAATGGCGGCAAGCTATGCAAGGTGTGGCATTTTCTTTCCGTTCTGAAGTCAAGTTCTGGTTTCCTTCTAGGTTTTGAAGGCCGGTCTGCTTCAAGAGAATCTCTGGCAGAGGATCCCCGCCGTAGAACAAAACATTCCTGCATAAAAATCAACGAATCTCAGCCTTACTCTTCTTCCGAGTCACGGAACTCTCTAAAAGGGGAAAAATCGGCAGTACCTGCAAATGCTTATCATCGTCACCATCCCGGATGGCCGAATTAGAGGAGGCGGCGGCATTCGAAGCATCCATCTCCTGTAAAGATGTGTACACTGCTTGGGATTTCTCTCTGCTTTTCGAATGCTTCTGTAGCTCGATTTCCGTCTATCTGGTATTTCTGTCTATAAACGGTCACCGAAAGCAAACACAATCTGAGGCGTAACGGAAAGACGGAAATTATTGTTCGTTACTTGACGGCCTTTCAGCGGAATCTCCTTTCATTTTGGCGCCAAAGAACCATCCGCAATTTCTACAAGCGCATGTTCACCTAAAAGCAAAACAGATTTTATCCTTACAGAGCAGGAACCCAAATCATTTATGGTTTACATTGTGAATCGGAATTCTTTTCAATGACTATATTCATTATATCAATATTTTCAAACAAATTACCCACTCAATTTTCTTCTTCAAATTATAACAAGTTTTTAAACTATAATTATACCAGCATTTGCATTGAGAGGTGCAAAAAAAGCAGAGGAGTAATAATATTGTGTTTTTTCGGAACCCAACTTTTGTGACTTACTTTGGAAGACTCGAAATTAATAATAAGTTTTGAAATTTTAGGTTAAGAAATTTTCATAAATAAAATTTATCAATGGTATTTTATCTTTGGATTTCTTGATTTTTATAATAAATTTTAACTTGTTTTACAACCCGTCTTTCTTGATTGCGATTTTTGGATTTTATATCGGAATTTGGAAATAGCGCATATCTCAAATGACCTAAAAAAATAACTTGATTATTTGGTTCCGATACTCGATAATGGAAAATCGTGCCAACTAATTTGTTGTACTTAATAATTTTTTGTGCTTTCCCAATTTGCGATTTACGAGATTGTGAATCTCGGAAACAAGAAACAAACTCAATGTTTCAACTGAATGTTTGTTTCCGAGTTATGGATTTCGCAAATCGAAAGTGTAAATGTTTGAAATTTTATAACTTATGGTGTTTGGTTGATCTTGTCCGTTGATCCATAAGAAATATACGGTCAAGATTATTTTTGTCATTTTAGTTGGATTTTTAAAGAATCGAACTTAGGATTTTTCACTCTGCCCAAGGTTTTTTTATTGTGCATTTCCTCTGTGTCTCAGCGCATAGACTCGTGATTTTGACACGTAAGTTTTCACTCCCTGACCAAATTGAATAACGAACAAGTGGTGAATCTTGGTTGGAAGACCCAACACTAGTGATTCCCGTTTCACTTTCGGCATATCCATTTTCTTTGTTCATAGAGCCTTTCTCGTTGTTGGCTGCCATGTTTTCCAAGTTATTTGGCTTACCTAACTGTTCCTTATTCAAAGCGAAATGGGTCCCTATGGCGAACCATGTTTTGCTTACAGGTGATTCCTTCAACTAGGCACAAATTCTATTTTGCAATTTGCGGGAGGAAATTGAAAAATATCAGAGAACCCCAGCTAACCGGAAACCATCTTTCTACATGTCAGGGTTCGTTGTGGATGCATTATGTGCGTGTTCTTGTTTCCCGGAGCTAAATTGGAATTGGAGCGAGGAATGTCCACCTGTTCATATATATTGTGTTGATATGTGGGACGGCAATTTCAAACCTCGTGTCTATGAGCTCTGTGACCTGTTTCTCGGGTCAATGTACTACAAAAAATTTAAAGCTAATGCTCCTGCATTCTCTCAAAAGGCTAGGGAACTCATTTCAGTGTATGGCGACTGGTATGTAGGATAATATTTCTCTTACATAAGGACTTGGGGCAGCAATATAGTGCACTTGCTTCCGAGAATAGTTCCAGACCGAATGGTGCTTCAAGAATTTTCCTATCAGACTATGATTGATGGGGATTTCCCCAAGTTGACCAAACATAAGAAGAAGGGGTGGCCTAAATTTCTTGTGAATCTTGGCAATCTTATGGTACATAATCATGTTCATGCATGTTTGTTGGGAAAGGAGATTTCAGTTATGAGCTTGGAGGAGGTATTCAAAAGAATGCATGACCCAATCGTTTTTTTGCATAATCTATTTGCTCATGAGCATGTCAAATTTCAATATGTTCATGAAAATGAGCCTGATGATTCCATGTTGCGAGGAGCTACTACTTTTGAGGAGGTGATTGGTAAAATTAGTGATCCAGAGACAAAGTCCCATCAGTACGCATATGAAAAGGATCTTAAGAGAAGAATTCTTCAAGAAAGAGCAAATAAACTAGAACTAAAACAAGATCTTGACAATGAGAAGATAGAACAAGAAGCGAGAGAACATTTAGCAAGGTCTGATGTTGTTGTTGGTGCTCAACCTAAGGACAAGGGAAAAGGTGTCCTTCAAGGCCCATGTAGCCCCTCTCTTACCAGAATGGAAGATACGCTGAAGAAAGGGGCTGAACAGTACCTATTTCAGAAGCAGAAGAGAGAAGAAGAAGCGAGAGAACATGCAGCAAGGCTTGCTGTTGTTGTTGTTGCTCAACCTAAGAACAAGGGGAGAGGTGTTCTTGAAAGCCCATCGAGCCCCTCTCTTACAACAATTGAAGACATGTCGGAGAAAGGGGCAGAACTCAAACGAAAAATTGAAAAAGTCGGGTCTCAACTGCAAACTGAGACAAAGTTAACTAAAGTAAATCCTAAAAGACAGAAGATTGTAGCAGTTTTTGAACATGCTCAACTGCCAGAGGCATGGATTAAAGAAAAGCTGATTTCTTCGATCTCAATTGGCAGGAAAGAGGAGAGGCTTGTTCAAGAATGTTCGATCCCAGATACAGCTATGCAAGAATCTTCTGTACTATACAAAAGGTAAATTGTTTATCGCCAGCTCAAATTGAGAGTCACGATACGAACGTGGAAGAAGACGCTGAGGTTGTTATGACTACCGTTGTGTCATATATCCCCAATGTCCAAAGCTTTTGCAGTATGTTAGGTACATCATATTTCCAGCATTGTTTTTCCGAGATAAATTTGTCATCAACAATGGCAGCTACTATTAGTATGTTCACCAGTTCAATTGACTCACATATTCATTGTTGTGCTTCTTCCTTTTCATCAACTCACCTTATCACTACATCCCCAGTTCCCTATATTTTTCAGGGCGACATTCCTTCTATCTGTATGACTCTTCCTTAAAAGGAGGAATTTTCTATATCTTATTCTTTTACATCAATCACCTTTACCTATGTTTCTTCTCGTATGAATATTCTCCATCTTAGCATAGACATTCCTTTAAATCAAACCCAAACTGATCCTTTGGTTAGCATCCACCAGCAAAGCATTTCATCTTCTGAAGTTATTGCAGATTTTGGAGAATATGCAATTGTATTGTTTGAAAAATATTATTGGAGTAAAAAGGATAAAGCTGTGGTTAAAAGGGGAGCCAAGAGAGCCATATAAAGCTCAGGAAAAAATGTGTGTGCCATTGGTGAGGTCATATGGAAGGCAGACATGAGTGATATGCAGCAAGGGGCAATGGACACAGCAACTACCATGGGAGTTTTTGCTGGAGCTAATTTTCAATGTGTTTCACAATTAAGTTTGGCTCTTGGTGAAAAACAGAAAGAATTAGAGAAGGCCAAACGGGAGTTAGCAGAAACACAACAGAGGCATGAATAACAGATTGGGCAGTTAAAACAAGAACATGAAGACAAAATAGAGGAATGGAAAAAGAAAGCTAAAGAAGCCAAGCATCAGATTTGGAATGCAAAGGTTATTAATCAGCAACAAGTAGAACAAATTGCTCTTGTCAATCAAGAATTGAAAGATGTCCATTTAGTCTCAAACGGTTGATCTTTTGTCAATGTGAGACTTGACGATTTTAAACACGTACTCTGTAAAATACAAGAAGAATTTCGACAGGTTGTGATAGATTTGTATAGCTATTTTGATGAGATGCAAGGCCTGTACGAGAAGTTTATAAAGCATTCTAAAACTCTTAGGGATCACTATCATCGGATGAGAGCAGCATCCACTGCTTTAGAGCAAGTCAGAGGTTGGCAAAAGCATATTAAGGAAAGACCTGATGGCTTGCAAATTTTAGACAAGTTAGAGCTGAAAACAACTGAAATTTTGATTGAAACTCGGGAGGCTATGTGTGATTCAGTTGAAGCTGTAGTCAATGCAGGACAAAAGGTTTGTGAAAACAGGTGGTCTGCTTCAAAGAATTTGCTATACTATTTGAGTTTACCTATGTTGGAACCTCTCAGTGAAGCACTTTGTCCTAGAGCTCATTTGGAATAAGTGGAAAAGCTCAGTTAACGGTGCAAGAGATCGAGAAATGGATAGAAGTTCCCCATGTCTCGATAGCTCACATAAAGTTGTTCATCAAAGAATGGAAAAAAAAATAGAAGAGGGGAAATTTCGTCCCAAATTTGCAAGAACGATATCCAGTTGAGGAATGCTCATTTTCAGGAAGTTGATGACATTCTGGATTTATTCTTCAAATGGCGTTCTGCCCTTAAGCAAAACTAGAAACTATTTATTTGTGTAATTGCACGTTTTGATAATATTTGCAAATATTTACGTACACACTTGTGTTGGGGAAAGAAATTTCTATTGTGAATTTGGACCTATTGTGTAAGTCCAAGAAACAATGTTTTTTGCAATTTGTGTATTTTTAACACTTAAATGGTAAGTTGGTCTAAATTATGTTGAAAGAAGTAATTTTGATTTGCATGTTTGTACATTAATTGGTTGTTTCTTTCATCTGTTATATTCTGTAATAGTTCTATCTTGAAATCACTAGTTATAATGTTTAGGAGTGAGTTTATGTTCAAAATAATTTTAACTTTGTCACTTGTTTGGGAATATGTTAATGAAATACACTTAGCTTTTAGGGTTCTGGCGTCGCGACCTGAAAGACACTCTGAATTGATCTCAAAACAGTCTTGCACATTATAATTAAAGACGATTATTTAAAGAGTGCCCATGTTAGTTTTTTTATTTTCGTTTTCTGATTTTCGGGTATCGGAAATTGACAATTTCATTTTTTGTTAGGGTTATTTGGGTTATCCTTGATTTAAGATCTCCGATATTTCGGATGTCAGAAGCCTTGATGAAAGTATAATAAAAAAATAAAAGAAAAAGGATGATTTAAGTGGGTGATCGAAGTAAATTATTTAATTGGTTTATATATATATATATATATATATAAAATAATAGGTTGTTTGTCATTTCGTTTTATAAATATGTTTCTAAGTCTCCCATTTTCGGGTATTGTAAACTGGAAAATACATCTTTTGTTAAGGTTATTTCAGGTATGCTCGATTTTTGATATTTCGGATATCGAAAATTGGATACTCAAGATTTTGTTGAAATAATTTGCTCGCTTCGTGATTTTCGATTCCGGAAATATCACAAAATATCACAAAAAAGTCGAAAATCAGAAATATCACAAATTTTTTTGTGATATTTTGTGATTTTTTGTCTTATTTCTGGATTTCCTATTTCCGACATTTCAGATATCAGATTTCTGAGTATCGGAAATTGAAAATTTCAATTTTGTTAAGGTTATTTGGGGAATGCTTGAGATTGTACATTTTTTCAGAGAGTGTAAACTGGACATTAAGGTTTTTGTTGAAATAATTTCCTAGATTTGTGATTTTCGATTTGGGATATTTTGGATATTAGAAAGTGGAAAAATCGTTTTTTTTGTTTGTAATGTTTAATGATTTCTTGGATTTCCAATATTTCAGATTTAACTATCACGAATCACAAATCGCCGATAGCCCTACTAACCCTAATAAAAACTGGGATTTTTGGTTCCCGATATCCGATTTCGGAAATTTAGTATCGTGTTTCAAAAATCGGGATCAAATTTTATAAAATAAAAAAAATTCATAATATAAATAGGGCATTTTAAATTTGTTTATATATAGTGGAAATTATATGATTTAATTTTATTTGTAGAAATGACTTTAAAAGTGATTTAAAATATTATATATTTTCAAGAATTATAAATTTTAATTTATACAGTAAATTTTTAAGAAACAATTTTATGAGGTTTATAGATTGAATAATAACAAATTTTTCTATTAATAAAATGACGTTTAAATCAAGGAGGCTTCATCAAAGGGAGGCAGATCGCTGACAATATTATTTTGGTCCAAGAAGCAATTCACTCAAGCATCAAGCATCGGGAAAAAGGTATGGTTATAAAACTTGACTTAGCAAATGCCTTTGATAAAGTTAGATACGAATTTATGTTCCAAGTTATGCATAGATTTGGCTTCGACCCAGCTTTCATTAGATGGATCCAAGCCTATATCAAATCCCCTTGGATTGCCCCCTTGGTGAATGGGCGTGCAGCAAATTTCTTCCAGGCCTCCCGGGGACTTCGTCAAGGCTGCCCGCTCTCTCCCATGTTCTATGTTATTCAAGCCTCTGTGCTCAGCTTCCAGCTAAACTTATGTCAACAAAATAATGAGCTCCTTGGACTTTGCATTGCATGAGGTGTCAAGGATGTGAACCATGCCTAGTTTGTCGATGACACTATCCTCCTGGGGGGAGCGAGTGTGATATCGGCAAGACTTTTTAAAAGGGAACTAGATATGTATTAAGAAGCCTCGGGCAATCTCATCAACTATAACAAGAGTCAAATCCTTAGCTGGAATTACAACCCTAGAGATATGGTGGATATTAGCAGAATTCTGGGCATCAATGGTAAAACTGAGTGGGATGATTTCAAATACCTGGGGGTCCCTATTTTCAAATCTGCCCTAAAATCCTCCTCGTGGCTCCCTATAATTGATAAAATTAAAAACAGGATAAGTAGTTGGGGAGCAAATTAGTTGAATCCAGTCGGGAAGGTAGTTCTTATTAAAGCAGTCTTATCTAGTATCCTGATTTACCAATGCTCCATTCTGCTTGCTCCAAAAGGTGTTCTGGCCAGTATTGAATCTTTACTTAAAAACTTCCTCTGGAAAGGTGGAAAGCAAAATGAAAAGAAACTCTCCCTGGTCAGCTGGGAAAAAGTGGCAAGGCCTCTGATGCAAGGTGGACTGCAAATAAGGCAGTTGGCTTCGCAAAATTTAGCGCAAGGCACAAAAATTATCTGGAATATAGTCTCAGGTAAGCTCTTGTGGTCCAAAGCGGCCCTTTGGAAGAAATATTTTTCCAATGGTCGCCTTATATGCTTGGACAACCCCATGTGTGCAAGAAAGGGCTCTACCATCCTCCCTATTCTTTTGAAAGCTCTTCCATTCTTCTCCGCTAAGATCATGTGGATTCATGGGAATGGAAAACATATTAAGGTATGGGAGGATTCGATCATGGGTTAACCCCCGCTTGCTCAGCTTCAGATATTGGGGAACCTCAATGATCACATGCAAAGAAGGAACTTGAGTACCATCTGGGATATCTTAGAATGGAATCCAGATGGCTCCTGGAAAAGCTGGGAAATCACATGCCCAAATCATATGGAATGTGCTAAGGAACAACTCCTCAAAAACTTAAAAGGGAAATCCCCTAAATCCAGTACAACCAAAGACTCGAGAGGATGGGGGAATAGGTCTGGTTTTTATTCTACCTTAGCAGGATACAAGTTACTCTCGGGCACCAGAAACAATGAGAATCTTGCCATCTGGAAAAGCATCTGGGCTATCAAAAGCCTCCCTAAAATAGACTTCTTCACTTGGACGATTATCCACAACAAAATTCTCACTCGGGATAATCTAAAGAAAAAGGTTGGGAAGGCCCAACAAGATGTCCCCTCTACCTAAACATTGAAGAAAATGTTGAGCACATTCTCTTCTCTTATCAATATTCTAGAGATGTCTGGAAAGCATATCTTCCTAAGAAGGCTGAGCTCCATTTCGGCAGCCTTCCGGATCTCTTTCTTCATTGGGCCTCCAAATCTCCCTTCAGTCTCATATCAAAAAGATCCAAATCGTGTTGGATGGCGCTGCCAAAGGTCATTGTTTGGAAGATTTGGTTGGAAAGAAACTCCCGAATCTTCAGAGGGGAAAAAGTGAAAGCTGAGCAGGTTGCCTCAAAAGTTCATGGATTGTTGGGTGACTGTCTCTCCCATATTTGGAACGAGCCTTGCTCCACTCCCCATGGCAATGAGGGTTGGCTAAATAGTCTGGCTCCTAACCTCCCCTTAGCATGATCGAGTCTCAAGGAAGGGAAATCGTGAGAGATTAGGATGGAGGAAAAGGAGATAAACTCTTGGCTTAGACTCCTGAACACAAAGAGCCTGTTCACGGACGGTGCCTCTAAAGGCAATCTTGGGGCGGTAAGGGGGGCGAAATTTTTATCGCTTTGGAAGGACTCTTGGAAACCTCTTTCACTTGGGGTCTAGAATCATATACTAATAACATGGTCGAGGCCTTTGCGCTATGGCAAGGGCTAAGGATTGCCAAAAATCAAGGTATCACTAAGCTAACTATTCTCAGAGATTCGAGAATTATTATCCAAGCAATGAACAAGAACCTTATTCTGAACCAAATGCATCTCAAGCGACTAATTCATAAAATCAAGGTACTAGAACTCACTTTCAGCAAAATCAAGTTCTTCCATGTGCTACGGGAAAATAACAAATATGTCGACCAAGCTGCAAATTTGGGTTCCTCTCTTAGCACTAGAGGGCTAAAAATCAATGGTATTGGAACTATCTGCATTCCCCCGTAGGACCTGGGTGATGTCCTTGAGGCCTCCCCTCTCGTGGGCCTCATCGAAGTGGTTTGAAATGTGCTTACATGATCCAACGACAGGTGGAAGCATGAGAGCACGTGGTTAGTCGTCAGCTGGAAGAAGGAGGTTAAATGCACACCATGGATCCGTCCCCTCACCTGGTATGAAAACGTTGGATGTCTTGTCAAAGCTAGGGAAATTGAGTGAATTCATGGCAGGTTTAATGGCTCGCACAATGGGTGATACGCGATTGATAGCGTCCCTATGTGGTAATGATTTTATAAAGTGGATGAGAAGTGCAGGAAGCTCCATTGGCATTGTCTGCGTGGTTAAAAACGAGAAATTTCAGGAGTTTTGTTGTTGTCTGGTGAATGGGAAGGAGATTTTTATTGTCAGAATGGAAGTCGGGTCTGCATCCTCTAGTGCATCCTCGGCCTCAAGGCCCATGGTGGCAATTATCAAGGAAATGAAGCAGGACATTAAGGTGTTGCAGTATCAGGTTGATGCTATTGACAAAGAAGGTGGTCGGAGAATGAAAAATGTGGATAAGGACTTGGCGTATCTGCGGAAGAAAATAAGGCGCAAGGTGAAGAGGTCCGAGAATGCAGTCATTGGATTGATAGCGGAGCTGGAAATAAAGGTAGATAAGCTTGCCCTCAACCTTGTCAAGCACGAAGCTCCTCCCATTTCAAGTTCTTCGTCCAGCTCTGAAGGGAAGTTTAATTGAGAATTTGGACTGTCTTTTGTTTTGCGTGACTCGTTTTGTTGTTTTTCCCTGTATATATCCTTCTGGGCTCCTAGATAGGACAGACTTGTTTAAATCAATTTTTCTCGTGTTGTCTGAAGCTCTGTTTACTGTTACTTTTTTTCTTAAAAATATTGTTTCCTGGTTAATGAAGACTGGTACCTATTACCGCTTCCATAAGGGCGTAAATAGAACTCTAAAGCTATGTTGCCACTTCCATAAGGGTGTATATCGAGACTTTGAGAGCTCCTTCTGCCGCTACCCCAAGGGCATTTTGTAAAATTGGTTCTATTTCAGTGGTTACACCACTCTTTTAATATATCATAACCGTTATTGTAAAAAAAATGACGTTTAACCCTAGACGTGAATGATGAGAGTCAAATTGGAAAGTAGGGAACAGAAAGGTATATTCTCGCAAATTGACGTTGTACTTGTTTCTTTCATCTATCTTGCACTCATTACGCATTAATGAAGTGGGTCTTGGTGTGCAGGCTGGCCAACTTTGTGATGATTTGAGTTTTAATGATGGGATTGGAGTTGATTCAATAGTAAGGTGTATCATAAAAATTATATGCATTTTAATGCTGAGGTGACAAATGTCAAGTTGTCGGTAGTGACTTCTCTACTTCCATTTTGTCTGAGACAACATTAATTATTGGTTGTCGACGAAGCTCTGTGAGCATGTATCAGCTTCAATGGAGGACACCGTAGCTATAGAGTTAAGGGATGATTTGACGCGGCGGTCATTTTGTTATGTGGTTACAATACAATTTTGCTTAGTCAGTAACTGGAAGTGGTACAACAATCTTTTTTCTCCATTAATGGCCTCCTGTTGGTTTTAGCGTGATGATGAATCTTTCTCCCTAATTCCATTCAGTTATTTCTTACCTAACTGATTGGGCGTTGTTCCATTTTTGTTCTTCCCTGATTTTGTTCAGCTCCGTTTTGTTCTGCATCTGAACCAACATATTATGTCCAAGCAGCATGCCATGTTTCGTCGTGCTGGAAGTGGTCGCGGTCATGTGCACCGAGTGGTGCACGTGACAAAGGTAGATGGTTACACCAGTGATATTTCTCCGTAAGTTCTTTCCATAATCGATGACTGGGAAAGGAGGCTGGTAAACAAGAATCTTGCTCGTGATATTGATGGGGTAAGCCCGAATCAGTATTGGATCGTAAAAAACATGATGGGGTCCCTCATGGAAGAAATGCTAGGGAAATGGAATAATAGTAATTTGGCAATTTTGGAGGCTATGTCGAAAATGTTGGACTTAGATATGGTTATCATGCAGAGAGATATGATGGACATGTGGAAAAAATTAGTCGTGGGAGTTGACTCCTTGAGTGATGTAGGTAGCGGCAATGTCTCTATGGCTCCAGAAATGAATGTCGACCTAGCTCCTACGATACCCATTGTATCTACGGTGCATGTTACAATTAGCTAGCTTTTCAAAGGAGGTCTCGAATCTGATGCTTCTGTTGGAAAAGCGGATGCTTCTGTGGGCAAAGCAAATCTTTCTGTGGGGAAAGTGGATGCCTCTATCGGGAAAGCGGTTGTTCTGTTGCTGAAGCACAGTCTACCATTTTCAGACGACAAAGTGTGTGGGCCTTGTCCTATGGTTGAGGAAACGCAGGACATGCAGGATGCGGCTGTCACTACCAGCGGTGCTAACTCATGATCTTGTTTCTGTTTCATTTTTTCTATTTTGGTTCCTTTGGTTTACTTCTAAGTTTATGCTATTTTTTAGTTTTCAAGGTCTCTTCGTAAACATTTGTTCATAGTAATTTTGTACGTAGCCCCCCATATATCACATGGGTTATTGTGGCTCTTTTGAATATGTCTGGAATTTTATTTAAACTTTACTTAGCCAACATTGTTCATTTTTTGTATGGTTTTTATGCTCGGTACACATCAACTGTAGATTTTTTTTGCTTTTAACGGATTAGAGGGGTTGTTATAGCACTGTTTTCACTTTATCGGAATTCTCGATTTTCTGTAATATTTTTTAACGGATTTCAGTGGTTGTTAGAGCACTATTTTCACTTGATCAGAATTTTCGATTTTCTGTAATATTTTGTATAGTTGATTAATAGCAATGCAGACTTACAAAAAAAATTAATGCGAAGTTTAAAGATGTAATCCTAATAAAGCTAAAGTTAAAGATCTAATATACGTGAATAGATTGATATGGGTATACGAAAATTATTTAATTATCTAATGAATTTTTTTATGTTAATAAATATCAAGTTTGAAGATGATTCGAGATCAAGATTTGTGAAAGCGAAAATTGTGAATTGTATTTCAACACATAAGATTTGTGTATATGTCGGAAAATCTGAAATCGGGACATAACATGTTCGTTATTTTCACACGTAAGATTTTCGGAATCGCGAAGTCATAATAACATTTTCGAAGATTTAGTCAATAAATAGATGCACCTACTGAGGCAAATATTATCTGGACTAGGTATATTCAAGAGAGTTGTCTTATCATTGCCCCCCTAGGTATTTGTTTTTATATATTCAGATATTTTTCCAAAAAATATGCTTTGATTTTGAAAATTACAACATAAACATTTTGTAAACATGTTACTGAAGAAACAAACATTTTGTAATAAAGATTTAATATACGTGAATAGCTTGATTTGGGTATATGCAATTTATTTAAAGATGCAATAACAAATATTTATGTTAAAAACTATGAAGTTTAAAGATAATTCGACATCAAGACCACTGAATCGATTTATTGTTCATTTATTTTAAAACATTGTTTAATAAGAAAGTTCTGAAAGTGGAATCGAAATTTTGCATTTTGGAGTCTACAATTCAAAATTTTGGAATCTGGAGAGTTTGGAATTAAGAATTTCCGAATATATAAATCTCTCGCTCTATAGATATATCTATAAAGAACAACATCTATATATACGAATGAGGTGCAACTGATATTTGCCTCAGTAGGAGCTTGTATTTATTGACTAAATCTTACAAATGTTATTATGTCTTTAAGATTTTTATATTTATAACTTGGAATTAATATGATTTGTATATGAAAGGCTAGAATGGGAGGAGAATCCAAGATGTAAAATATGTTGAATTTGAAACAATTGGTGTTTGGAACATGTGATATTGACGATCATTTAATGTTAAGCAAGATATTTCATATATTTTATAATTAAGCAACAACGAAATATTTATTCCATCATAAGAAGGCATCGATGAGGTGACAAATGTCAAGTCGATACATTATGAGATAATTTAAGACTGAGAAAAAGTGAGGGTAATAGTCACTTATGCGATTTAATATGATGACGTTATGTTTCAGTGTTGTAAACGGGCAGCGTTATGATAGCATTAAAGATGAGTCTCATCCATCTGCACATAGGAATTCAAAGTCTTTACTCCTCACAATTTTGAGATTCCTCCATAATGAATTCACCCAGGTATATTCAAGAGAGTTGTCTTATCATCATCCCCCTAGGTATTTGTTTTTATATATGCAGATGTTTTTCCGAAAAATATGCTTTAATTTTGAAAATTACAACATAAACATTTTGTAAACATGTTACCGAAGAATCAAACATTTTGTAAACATTTTCGTTTAGAACATTTGACATAGAAATAACTTGAATGTTAGCATTTCAAATTATTTGAGCAAAAAACTTGAGTCTGCGTTGTTTGATATCCGAAATATTGGGAATAGGAAATCTCGAACAAGGGAAATACCCTTAAGAGAAATTCGACTTTGCGGTTTCCGATATCGGTTTTCGGAAATTGGGTATTGTGTTTGGGAAATTGGAGAATTCGGAAGCAAGCAAATCATTTGAACAAAAACTTGAGTCTGCATTGTTCGATATCCGAAATATCGGGAATAGGAAATCGCGAATAAGGGAAATACCCTTAAGAGAATTTCAACTTTGTGGTTTCCGATATTTGTTTTCGAAAATTGGGTATTGTGTTTTAGAATTCGGAAATTTGAAATCGCAATCAGGAAGGAAGGAAAACATTTCAACAAAAACGTGAATACGAGTTTTCGACATCCGAGATATCAAAAATCAGAAATCGCGAACACAACAAATAACTGTCGTTTCAAAAATGAACCTTTTTTTACTTATCTTGGTTTGAAAATCGAAAATCAGGTATCGTGTTTTGCAAATGGAAAATTTAAAATCGGAGTTTTTTTGTTTTAAGTTCATTTAAGAAAACAAAACTTGATCTAAAATTTGTATACATTCATTTTTATACGTTAATTATTTTGCGATAGCTATAATTATTTCCTACATAATAACTTTCGCAATGAGTGCTTTTGTTCCTGAGACAGTTTAGTCTAAAATGCAAATATTTTAATATTTCTTGAAACAAAAGTATATGTTTTACTATTTTGAAATATGGTAAGGTAGCAGGTTGTTCATTGGAGTTGTAGACAATATGAGTGACAATTTGAAAATGCTTGAAACTAATCAATTTATCGAACATATATATATAATATGAATACGTAAGGACATATGTTTGAAGTTTCCGATATCCCAAATATCGGCAAATCATTTGAACAAAAACTCTAGTCTCGGGTTTCCGATATCGGAAATGACAATCGCAAATAAGACAAATACCCATAACAAAAATTCTACTTTGCGGTTTTTGATTTTGGATTTCAGAAATTGGGTATTTTGTTTCAAAAATTGAAAATTCAAAATTTGAAAAACAAAATCTTCTTTATTTAAAGTTCATTTAAGGAAATAAGAGTTGGTTTATAATTTTTATGCGTTAATTATTTCTTGATATATAATAACTGTCATAGTTAATAAGTTTTACACTGAGTGTGTTAGTTTCTTAAGAAAGTTTAGTCTAAAAGGCAATTATTTCTCCATTTTTTGGATGTTTCTTGAAACAAATGTAGATTGTTTACATTAACAAGTGGTAAAAAAAATAGTACATTTATAGAGCAAATAATAAGAAGGTTCAACCACAATTTGCTTTTAAATACTTTGAAGCAAGTAAGCTTTCCTCTTGTTTCCTACGTTGGACAAATGGATTGTCTTGCATTCGAGAGTATCTGGAAAAAGAGAAAGCTGGAGAAATCCGAAGGCATGAAAGATATGTAACTCTTTATATTGCAGTGAATGTGAGTCCTTGTATATCAGTGTTTCCAATATTTATTATAACATTTTGCAGGGTCATACCTTGGGCTTTATGAATTGTTATATCCCGTGCCATACGAAGTGGTAGTTGCCTAAGGGATCCCCTTGTTATTGGAGATATTGGAACATAAGTAGGATTCAAAACATCCCATAAGGGTCCTTTGTAATAGAGGAATTCAGCAACAACAAAAGATGGTAAGGTAGGAGGTTGTTGATTGGAGTTGTAGACAATGTCAATGACATTTCCATGCGAGTCGTTAACAAGTCTTGCTTGAACCCATAAATTAGTAGTTAACATGACTTATTGACCAATAGAAAGAAGGACCTTTAATGACAATTGCTCGTTGTCAATGGATCCCTGGCCATGTTTGTTCCTTTGCTATGTGAAGCAATGTGCAATTAGCATATTAAGTTGTTTCAACATGTGTTTATTATGCAATGCAACAAAGGTATTGGTGGGATATAAGTGGATAGATTGTTGAAAAGAGCAGTTTTCCACATGTAAAAGGCATGAGCTTGTTCTTATCATTATGAGTGCCTAGTCTTCAACAGTTGGTGTTCCATTTCATAGGTTTAGCAAGAGTTGGAGAAAAGCAGCTTGAGAAGGGCTATTTCCTTGTTGTCGAAAAATTGTTTCTAGCGTGATAAAAGTATCAAATGTACGCCACAGAGTTGTTCCAACGGATGAGCTTGCATACATGGGGATGTCCTTTACAGGAGGCAATTGTCCAAAGTCACCAACAAGGATTATGGGACAACCACCAAATGGCATTGTACAATTTGAGGGGAAAGCTTGACGTAACCGTGCATCAATTTGAGTCAACATTTTTGGTCCACTAAAGTTCATTTCATCTATAAGAAAATAACGAATATGGCGGAGTTCTTCTTGAAGTTTTGAAAGGGATTGGCCTTTAAGGGGTTGCATTTCACAAATGGGTATTCAAAGAGCAGAATGTATTGTAGATGCATGTATATTAAAAGCAACAACACTAGTTGGCACAAGGAGAAGAAGTGCGCAGGTACTTTGTTCAGATGGAGTTTGTAGTGCAAATTTTAAGCAAGATATCAGGTAAGATTTCCCAGTGCCTGCAGTACCTTGAATCACCATTTTGAGTGATGGATCGGATGTATTATTTCTAAAATGAGAAATAACAACGTCAAAGGCTATGCGTTGTGTGGGAGACAAGGAATCAGGTGAATTGGACAACAATAGGTTGTCTTCATGTAGTTGGGTGGACAAGCGATCGAGGTCAATAAATGATGTTGCTGTATGATGCAAGTCGTTGGTTATATTGTTACGTGTCTAATCGTAATTTTTGTCAAAATCACAATGTCCAGGCATTTCAAGGTGATCAATTTGGATGTTGTTGCATAGTCGCATTTGAGAGAGAAGTTCCCATTCATCCATGTTATGGGACAACATAAAGGTAATAGCATTGGAATTTGAATCATCAAATAGAGGTGTACAGGGTTCTTCTTGTGCACGTTCAACATGCCAGATAGTATATGTGCCTTTAATCTGTTTCCAGAGAAATAATTTCAGAAGTTGTTGTTCCAATATCCTGAGGGATGGAATGAAAAGGTTTGTATAGAAGAATTTTGCTCCAACAAAACGGTTCAAAAGATGAAGAATCAAAGGGAGGAATGGAAAGGAATCGTGGATAGACTCTAACAATTTTGTGATGCAAGTTTTGTTTCCATGGATTATTTTTTTCTTCCGATTAGCAGAGAAAAACCAAGAACGAGCAGCTTCTGTTAAATTTCCATATGCTTAGCTAAGACATTAGTATTTCATTTCATTTTCATAACAAAAGCATATAAACAGGATCACTGAAAGATAAACAAGCACAACCATACAAAAGGAACACAAAGATTTATCCTGGGAAAACCCTAAAGGGAAAAACCCAACAATATAGATGCTTCCTCAATATAGATGCCCCAAAAAGATAAAAGATAAAACCAGCAAGGAGATCAAATCCTGATCCTCCTCCTTCTCCAGCTACTCCTCTTCTCCACTAATGCGCTATACAAGCGAGAGTGTGTGTGTCACAAATGAGGAGCACTACACCTCTATTTATATTAATCCGTTCACTTAAGTTAACTCATTTGACATGTAGGCTCGAGTTACACATGTAGGCTCAAGTAACCACACTGGGGTGTTGATGACCCACCTTTATAATTAGAGGGGACTACCTCATGACTCTAATTAGTTCTTCCAATTAGGAGCATCGGGGTACAATGTAATACAAGTGGTTCTCCCGATAGGACCATTGGGGACCACAAAAAGATACATATAGAATATTCTTCGAAGTTACAATATTTCAACACTCCCCTTTAACAAGAAGGGTATTCTACAGCAACATCAACAACAACAAGAGTAGAGATAGGGGACATCATCAACATCAACAGGGTAACACATCTATAAATCATTGGAAGCTTTTCAACATCATGTAGTCTTCATCTTCAATCTTCAATCTTCATCATCAGCAACATCTTCAGTCTTTGATCAGCAACATCTTCAACATTTGGATCTTTCAATTAGCAACGACATCTTCAGCACTTGGACCTTTCGATCAGCAACATCTTTAGCACTTTGACTATTCGATCAGCAACAACATCTTCAACATTTTGACCTTTCGATCAGCAACATCTTCAGCACTTTGACTTTTCGATCAACAACAACATCTTCAGCATTTTGTCCTTTCGATTAGTAACATCTTCAACATTTTGACTTTTCGATCAGCAACAACATAGATCTTCATCATCATATTCTGATCTGTCGATCATAATCATCATCACATTCTGATATTTCAATCAGAAACATCATCATCATACTCTGATCTTTCGATCATAAACATCATCAACATACTCTGATATTTTGATCAGAAACATCATCATCATACTCTAATCTTTCGATCAGAAACATCATAATCATAGTGCGTCATAATCATACTTTGATCTTTAGATCAGTACATCATCATCATCATACTCTGATCTTTAGATCAGTACGTCATCATCATCATACTCTGATCTTTCGATCAGTACGTCATCATCATACTCTGATCTTTTGATCAGTATGTCATCATACTCTGATATTTTGATCAGTACGTCATCATCATCATACTCTGATCTTTCGATCAGTACGGCATCATCATCATCAACAACAACCTGCAATCCACAACTCAAAGACAGAAAGTCTTTGGATCATTTTTGGACTTAAAGTCCAGGGATGATACAATCCCACCACATTCTCGAGA
>LPNX010751758.1:436618-593410 GCA_001517045.1 Pseudotsuga menziesii | reverse complement strand
ACCATGAGCTACTTACCCATCACATGCATATTAGCAGTATACAGTCATTAATGCAAAAAATACATCAACTGAATATAATCAAATGTATAACAAAACAATATCATGATGACAATTGAATACTTATCTTTATTTGTTTTATGGGTATACTACTTCTTGAGTCTTCAGCTTCATCTTCTTCTTCATTCATGATAACATCGTTTCTTATCCAAATGTTGAGGTGGATAAGAAGTTCTTCAAGAGTTGAGATCTTCATATTCCTCATTGATTAAGGGATCTTCTATGGAATATGAGAGCTTGATCTTCAGAGACGAGCTTCTTCTTCTTCCCAAAGTCTGCTGAAAGTAATCACTTTCTTCTGGAACACATTTCTTAAATGAATGAATTCTATGATACTGGGAGGCCATTCAAGGTGGCCATCACCACTTTTGAATTATTCACTTCTTCTTTCCCCACTTGAAGTTGTTCTTTGATTTAAGAGATCCTTATGACTGCATGTTCTCTGCATTCTGGATCTTCACATTCTTCAGCTGGTTTCTTAAGGTCATATTCTGATCTATGTTCTTCCCTTCAAATAGCTTGGTCAAGGAATCAAACCTCATCGATGTCTTTAGGGAAGACACTTGTAGTACAAGTTGATTTGTAACTGAATCATCAATGTTCTTCTGGGATTTGACCAAGCTCTTCTTGAGAAAGGCTTCTAGCCTCATCTCCCTCTAAAACTGGAACCTCTATGCTCATGTAGGTGTCCAATCCATTTTCTTCAGAGAGATCATATACTTATAGGCTTGGAAGTTGTCAACTTCACCAAGCTTATCATCAAACTGATGTCATAGATCACTTTGAAATGAGAACCTCAAATGAACATAGCAAAGGATTAGATCTTACTGATTTGAGGTGTCCGTCCAGGTTCCGGAGCTGGCTGATCTAGGGTTTGTCACAGAAACCCTAATTTCAAAAACTTGGAATCTTTCAGATCTGATTGGCTAGATAGATATATCTCTTCAAATGGAGCTGTCCAATGTACTCCATTTCTGAAAACAGTGGAGGGAAGCTCCTGGAACAGGAAGCCCTAATTTTCCAATTTCTTCAGCAGAAATGCCTATTACTGTTTCTGTGATATCTATGAAATTTATGCTTCTATGTGTCTGAAATTTTGTACTAAGGTAACCTCACATGTCCCTGATCCAACACCATAGATTTCATCAAAATTGGTTTCACCATTTTGGATTTATGATCCTTTTCCCAAGGTGACCTGTTATAGGACTGTTCAGAACAACGAAGTTGTACGGCATGCCACGTGTCACTAGTTCATCTTCTGAGTCTGATATTCGGACCACCGAAATTAAAGTCTGTGCCCTTTCTGGAACATCTTCAAGAATTCCATTTGGACTTTTGTAGCCCAAGATATTTCATTTCTCCCCAGGTGTCCTGTTTAGGGATGAATTCTGGAAGAGGCTGGAACCCTAACTTGGAGAGAACATATCTCCTAAAATACATCGAATATGAGGATGAATTTTGGATACAGTGTTCATCAGGATTTTATCTTTAGCCCCTACAATTTTCAGCTCCTGATCCTTCACCCATCTCGAATGTACCAAAACGTAGCAGTTTTAGTATTTAGGGTTTTTCTAGCTCGGGGTCAAACTAGGGTTTGACTTTCCTAGAGTTTCACCCAACCAAATTTCTTGATCCATGTCTCTAACATTTGGTTTTGATGAGGAGAACAATCCTATGCTGGTCTCACTCAAAAATTCCTCTTCTGTAGAAAGCCCTAATTTCCACATCGAAAACTGAAAATGCTCGGAATTGAATTCCGCTTTGACAAAAAGATGCGTCCTTCAATGGAGAGTCATCCTAGCATACTTTTGCTGATGGATTGTGGAGAGAGACACAGAAAGTAAGAAGCCATAGCTTCTATAGCTGCACAATGTCTTCTTCTCAGGTTAGCTCTGATTCGATGTTAAATTTCCATATGATTAGCTAATACATTAGTATTTCATTTCGTTTTCATAACAAAAGCATATAAACAGGATCACTGAAAGATAGACAAGCACAACCATACAAAAGGAACACAAAGATTTATCCTGGGAAAACCCTAAAGGGAAAAACCCAGCAAAAGCTTCCACAATATAGATGCCCCAAAAAGATAAAAGATAAAACTAGCAAGGAGATCAAAGCCTGATCCTCCTCCTTCTCCAGCTACTCCTCTTCTCCACTAATGCGCTATACAAGTGAGAGTGTGTGTGTCACAAATGAGGAGCACTACACCTCTATTTATATTCATTCGTTCACTTAATTTAACTCATTTGACATGTAGGCTCGAGTTACACATGTAGGCTCAAGTAACCACATCGGGGTGCTGACTAGGGGACTACCTCATGACTCTTATTAGTTCTTCCGATTAGGAGCATCGGGGTACAATGTAATACAAGTGGTTCTCCCAGTAGGACCATCGGGGACCACAAAAAGATACATATAGAATATTCTTCGAAGTTACAATATTTCAACAGCTTCAAGTAGGATTAGATGTTCAAGATATAGTGGTCTTTGCATGTATGCAAATATAAAGGGCAGAGTTGGAGGGATGTTATTAGTCCCATTACAAACACGACAGAAGACACTTTGACTCACATTCAATGAAAAGAAGTGATGGCTACAAAGAACAAGTGGGAGTTTTTGTAGCATGTGACATGTCTCTTGTGCAGTAATGTCTCGTTTTGTAACTGTTTGTGCAAGCAATTGTTTGATTGGCCGAAGAATGGGGCTGTCACTTGGTGCTGCATGTGCAAGGCAAGAGAGAATTGCATGGTAGCTTAATGGTTTTGGCTCTACTTTTGACACATACTTTGAGAAGTATTTGAGGAAAACATGTTTACAACGAACAAGTTGCCAATCAACATTAGCCCTCCATATTGAAAGCATGGTAGGGTTGTGAATATTGAGAAGGGAATCATTTCTTGCAGGATTGTATGTTATATGTCCATTTTCATTAATGAATAATGAAGAAGCAGCTTGCAGCTCATATGGAAAACCATAGCGACATTGAACAAATGTTCCTTTTTTGCGAAGGCAAGTTGATTCTGAGCATTTAGTGCGTCTTTGAACAAAATTTACAAGTTCTTCATAGTCAGTTGAGTAGTTTGATGCAAATATGGATTGTGATACAAGATTACATGGATCATTTGCTGTAGAATGGTGTAACCCAGATGTTGACAAGTGCATATCACGAGGATTCCAAGCTGTAACATATGTGTCAAAAAAAAATTTTGCAGCTTCAACTGCAACAATATCTTCCCAATCTAAAGTGTCCATATTTGGTGCATCTGCTAACCAAATAAAACCATGAATGTGTGTCGATCCTCTATGTTGCCATCCATACCTACATGGGAGGAAAAGGAATTTATTAGAAATGAAATGTATAAAATGAAAAATACAAAGAGAAAAATAAGAACGAAGAGATGTTAAAATACCTGCACCAAGAATCCGTTATATCACTAGTACAAAATGAGAAATTAATGACTAAAAAAATGACTAAAATCAGGCTATAAATGACTATTTTTGAGTCGACGACTAATAGTAGCTAATTTCCACTATCTTATAGCTAGTCGTATTTCACTTAGTCATTAATAGCTTGACTGATTAGTCATTGATTTAGTCATTGATAGTCAATGATTTAGTCATGGATTTAGTGACGGATTTAGTCATTGATTGCAACAATTAATGACCAAATATACGACTAAATAAACTACTAGATGATAACATATTAATGATTAAGCTAAATATGACTAGATACAGGAAATTAGCTACTAATAGTCGTATATATGTGAATTTAGTCATTTTTGTAGTCACAAATCTATGATAGGGAACGGAGGAATTGAACCACCAACTTCCTGCCTATAATTAGGCAGGTGTTATACCATTGAGTTAGCATCCTTTAAGAAGTTGTTATTGCTTGATAATGATGATATTCAAACAAATTTTGCATTATTCAAGAATAGAAAGTAATGATTATCAAGTTACTATAGATCCATAATGGCTTACCCTATACTAGTCCTTTAAGTCATTTTTGCACTTAATAAATGCATTTGAAAGACTTGAAGGACTATTACAAGGTAAGCCATTATGTATCTATAGTAACTTGATAATCATTATTTTTGCATGTTAATTCATCACATTCTACACAAACAAATCTTATCAATGATAACCAATTAACACTCAAATAACACACCAATCAAACATCCCCTCTTGAAGGGGCAATGCAATTCCTATACTCACCGGATTCCTTTTGATTACACTCTTAGGACACATTTTACAACCACCCAATATAGTGAAAACCATTGGAAAATATGTAAGGAGTTTCAACAAACTCAATTTAAAAATAAATAATCATGGCAAATAGAAAACCCTAAAATAATGCACTATTACAAATGCTACATAATAAACCCTTATGGCAACACAAACTCTTAATGCAAAAATCGATTGTCAATTGATTCACCAAATGATTTCAATTTTCGGTTGTGAAGCTTGGGATCAGAGAGAATCATTGTTGATAGAAAAGAACTTTTATGCATTGTCGCGACAATCGAAAAATAATATTATAACGATCATTGTGTTGTATATACACATATTTGGTCTTTAATGAATACAATTAAGAAAGCTATATCACTTGATTGCATTGTAGCCATTATTTTCCACCACTAAAATATCTTTGCCATGCCTTTCCATGACCTCACATAGGACAATCCTTGCATTGTCCTCCACCATCTTTGCTTCAAAGTTGTGAATTCGCAATCACATATGGGAAAAAATGTTTGCAACCACATATGGGAAAAAATGAAAAAAAATTGATGGCCATGATTTAGAGTGAAACCGAGGACTTAAAAATATGGTCTTCTATAATCCTTTGGCTTGTTCTAGGCATTTGGACCCATTTCTCTTTAGATCCAACTTCACTGACAACAAGACATACATTATCCTCGTAATGTCATCATGAAATTGAGTCCTTCATTTAATGGGAGAATAAAATTTAACATAAAATATGGTTATCTAGAAGATATCAATTAGCTAATTTTCAATTATTATCCCTAGACTCTTTTACAAGGAAAGTTGAAGAGAATGAGACAAACCCCGCGTTCCCCCATAATTTAGCCTCCTTCCTAACACAAACTTCCTCAATCTTTTTGATGGCCTACTAAAAGGGCATCTGAAAGTGCATTGAAAGGACCAGTAAATAGGTAAACATGAAAAGGGGAAAACAGTTTTTACCCCATCACTCCATCTAACATTGTACTTTTATTTTCTTTCATATTTCTCCTCCGTCTTCCTTTCATCTTCCTATTAAGGTGAAACACAAAAAATCAAAGCCAGCCCCCAGGTACTAGTAAATGTTTACAAACCATAGGGAAAAATTGTATAATTTACCCGACTATCTTAAGGGGGAAGCAATGCAGTGGTGCATGGCACGACTGTGTATTAATAAGAAATACATAAAAAGCCCCAAAAAATTTTCCAATTTGAGAACACAAAACCTTTTTAAGGGCGTCAATAAGACATTTCTTGTCAAGAACAAGATCATCAAGTACATCCGGACTCCAGGTTGCAAGTTTTTTCTCCTCATGGATTTGAGGCTTTTCTGCAAAGGAAAGGAAAAATGAATGGAAGGCTGTGATGATTAATCAGGAAGTCAAAGCAGAATGCTAACAAAAAGCTTGAAAATAATATTCATGGGTAGAATAAATGACCACAAACCTTCGGCAGTCTCCTTGCGAGTCAAGTTAGCTTTCATGAGATCAGTTGCTACTTCAGTAGCCTTAATTCCTGCTAACCCTGTACAATAACTGTTTCGTATTATCTGCTTACAACACTTGAAACCCCACTGGTGATATTTCCACCAAGAACCCCAAACACTGGTATGGTTGTTGATAAACACGTCTTCCTCGTACTTACTCTTTGGCACAACTTTCTCTTGAATGAACAACAGACAACAGAAGAATTAAAGTAGAGGTCAAAGTTAACCATTCTAGTAGAATAGTAGTACACATTTTAAGAATGTTCAGTTATTGCATACTATTCCCAATAGATGATGTTCAAAGACTAAATACGAGATAAATACTCAATATTTCATGTAAAATAAGTATGCCGAATGCTTAGGAACATAATCCCATATTTCCAATTCTAGTGAAGCAAACAAAATTGTATATTTATCATTTAACTTTTGTGCCCATGCTGCTCGATCTGTATGAAAAATGCATATTGAAAATAAAGGAACAATTAGCTTACTTGTCCCTTAATTATTCAACCTTCTCAGTCATATTCAACTAGCCTTTAAGTTTGACCCATTCATAATTCCATTGGAGCCTTATCTTCAGATGCTACATTGTCGTATTTATCCACAATATCCTCCTTTGTTTGGGACTTCGATTTTTCTTTCTTGATTTGGAACTCCTTATACAACAGTTCTGCTTGAGATGGAGCTGTCTGTAAGTGAATATCTTGTCCTTTCTCAAAGGCTTCCCATGCATGTATGTTTAGATGCTTGAAATCCTGAGCTTGACCACTACTTCTGAATTGATTATCTCCCTACAAAAATTTATCAAAGTACAAATTAATTCCCTGCAGGATTGGGAAAAAGAAAATTAACTCTTCAAAGCAGCAACACTCTAAGAGAAAGTAACATGTTCTTAACATGGCATATGGATTACTCGGTAGAACTTCTCATTTTGATCAGTGTCAGGCAGAGGATCCTCTCTCATTGATCGAGTTTTGGGATCATAATGAGCTGAAATTACATCCAAGTTCAGAAGATACCTGGCAGTGTCCTCTCTAATACACAAGTTACTGATGCAGATTAAGCAGAATTAAAAAGACACTCTAGACTCTAAACAAGGAAAACAAAAAATAAATAGAAAAATATATCATAAAAATCACTACAGATGTGTTGGAATTAACATTGATACATAGCCACAATAATTGAGTTGAAATGAAAACCAACCTAATTGTACCAGTACTTCCACCTCCAGTTGTACGCACACGCTTTTCTACCTTTGCAAAATCCATCTACTCACTCTCATCAACCTTGGCTTCATCCACTTTAAGAGCATCATCATCATCATCATCATTACCACTGTCCTCCCTTTGTCCTTTTTCAGGATTATTGTTTTTCTGCTCTAATTTCTTCAACTGCTACTTTTTCTGATACTTCCTTCTTGCCTCATCCATGGCTTCATATCTATCTATCACACGAGCATATGTAGCTGGATCATAACCATTCCATCTATCTCGTTTATCATCATAGTCCAGCTCAAACGCCTCTACTTTCTAATCAGTTACTATTCGCATATTGGTCCATCTAGCTCCAATTTTATGAGGCCTTTATATCATGTGTCAGTGCGCCACAGCTGGAGTGAAAATCAGAAAATAACATTTTTAAACAAGCTAAATAAAACTATGAATCATATTTTGATATTGCAGAAAGATACAATTTACATATCTTCTCAAATTTTCATTTAACTAACTAATTTCAAGAATACAATGCCACTTCCCATGCTAGTATAGACAAAGATATAAGAGATTGTATAGGTTGTAAATAGTCAGTGACAGTGTTGGATTGCAACTGGACTTACTTCTTGCATGCACCTTTTCTATATTTATCAGCTTGGAAAACTTTGGCACCTCTATCATACCATTCCTTTGTATAGTTTGGATCTGACTTCCATTTCCTTTGATGTTTCAGACTCTGGTTATATAAGAGATCGCAATAAAATTAGAACCCTAATATGAACATGTATCCTCATTATGAACTGAAATTGGAAAAACTCTTCAGATGGCATCAAAAATAATTTACTGGTCTTTCTGCATTAAGATACCATGGTGTTGATGACATATACTAAGGGATGTGAGGGTTGATTTCTTTTCTATCTTCATCAAGCTCTGTTGGTGCAAGTCCACCCTTTCTAGCCTCTTCCCACTCATATTGCTTTCAATGATATTCTCTTGATTTAAAGGTTCACGTTACATGAGAAAAAATCCTTCCATAAGCACTAATGCATGCATTACTACTTTAGAATATGAACCATGCATTACTTCAAAATACATGGCGTAAGCACAATATTCCTTGGGAAAACTAAAGAAATGACAAATGAAAATAATTGTACTGAGTAGTTAGTTGTGTACCAAGCGAATTGTGGCTTTGATAGCCTCAAAATAAAATGTAGTACTTGCAACTAAATTGTTAGCAAGTTGTGAAATCCTGAATGATTTATTTGATTTCTGGTCAGTTTTTGAATTCCACTGTATGTAATCATTAAAGTAGGTGAAAAGAATGGCTCCAAAGAATCGTAGAACTTTAAGATTCCGGTATAAAACATGTGCATGAAGTTTTCACTATATGCTTTCTTGTGCACAATGAATAAACTTCCCCTTGTCCTATTCTAGTAAAATATATATGAGAAAAAGAAAGAACATAAGCCAAACATTTGTCTTCCTATGGATCGGAATAGACGATGGAAGAGGAGATTGTGATTCACTTGGAGATGGAGATGGAGATTGTGATTCACTTGGAGATGGACTTGGTTCTGAATCAGTAGATAGCCCTGTAATGTTGCATACAAAATTACAATCACTTGGATCGACAACTCTATAGACCCCACTATCGGTCAACAAATAGATATTCTTCCCATTGTCCTCTCCAAATGAGAATATATTACCCACACTAGGATAAGTATTTTGGGCTGAATAAGAACAAGGAATGGGAGACTTGGCAGAGCAATTGAAGGCCACATTTTGATTACTGAAATTGCCACTCCCGATAGGATTTTCTATAGCATCCCACATATTAGCACCAAACAAATTAGCATACACATACCTGCAATGTCACGAATTTAATATGGGCAAGTTTATAAATCATCATTTAAGAAATTGTAATAATCATGTTGCAGACACAAAAGCTCCTAAATGGACTAATTAATTTAGTGTCCACAACAAATCGTTCTGTTGACTGGAAAATTAAAATGGTGTGTCGTCTTTTCAAGTTACAACTATTTCCTCCACAAACCCAAATCAAACACATAAAAAGATCTTCCAACATAATAAAATCATCAATAGTCACATACCTTCCATTGAAGCATGGATCTTGATTTGTAGCCATTTATTAGATATCAATCGAAATGGCAACACATGTTCCAAAAGACACTAGAAACTGTTCTAGAAACAACAATAGGCAGAGATGACCCATAACTCACAGCTCGGAAACACACAACCTGGATCAACATTGTAATTTGCAACATACTAAAAAACTGTTCTCTAGAGAACAATAGGCATAGTCCAGAAAATCCTTAACCCATGGATTGGAAACAAGCAAGATGGCTCAACATAGTGATACTATTAATGAACTTTAGTTGTTTGGAAAGCTCAAATTTCTCACTCATCACTTACCACTGCCATGAGCACACTCCTTGATAATAATAGTGCATTATCCAACAAAGTCCTTCTGTATATTTCAAGACCCTCCAAACAAGCAAATGACAGAAATTAAGCTAAAACATAGGTGTATATGAAGATATATACACATAGATCCTCTCTCCCTCTCTCTCTCAAACAACTTGCACAGCTCAACACATGGTACTTACATCATCCTTTTTGGTTTGTTCTGGAGCTTCTTCTATATGTGCCTCAAATTTTTGATAGTAGTATCTTTCTTTCCATCTAGACTCTCCTAATTTAACTTGCAACATGCAATGACACAAATTCAAGCCATATTGTTTTTTAGTACCTAATTACCACTATGAAATTCCTTCATGAAGTTCTTATCTACAAACCTTGTCCTTTTCAGGATGTTCAGAATTGAAAAGATCCAACTTCTCAAGAAGTGCATTTTTCAACATAAGTTTCAACTCCTCTGCATTTTCTTTTGCCTTAAAGAAAAATGGCAGACAAGATGTAAGATATGATTACAAGCAGTTCAAGTCCATTTCAAGTTTTCATATGTTCTAAACTTACGTAGTCATTAGAATTTAGGATGTATTTGCAAGAAAAATGGTTGGATGATTATACAAATCATATTCACTCCCTCAATTTTGGGTGGTTACATAAAATAAAATTATTGACAAGTTGAGTATCACCTTTGTAGCCTCATCAATTACTTCATCTTCAACCTCCACTAATGCTGCAGCAATACTGGCATCATTTTCACTAACTCTCCTGAGTTTTGCAGGTCGTTTAGATGAATCTGATTCATATGGAGATGGATGAGGGGCACATGCCAGACGTGCACCCTTAAATGGAATCACTGGAACAATAGATTCAAGCTTAACATTGGGTTCACGACTTTCTTCATTCCTTGACTTTGTCCTTGACCGCTTGTGTCTCTCTACCTGAACCTGCAATTTAACAAAATTCAAATGGTTCAATGTCTCTCTTCAGTCACATAAGTTGATATAGTAACACCATCAATGCTTGAAAGTTTTGCATCCACAAGCATGTTGACTACTTATGATCCACCCGCTTAAGTATTGTCTTTAATCGAGTGTCTTAAATTATTGTCTTAAATTTAAGACAATAGTTTAAGACACCGCTTAAAGACAATACTTAAGACAATATAGAAACATTTTTTGGCTTAAAGACAATACTTAAGACAACACACAAACATTTTTTTGGCTTAGAGACAATACACAAACATTTTGTTGTCTTAAGTTGAGAAAATTTACAAAAATATTGTCTCAAATATTGTCCTGATATCCTATGTAATATTTGAGACAATATCCTATGTAATAGTGATAGAATGCAACTATTTTTGATAGGGCACAGTGGAATTGAACCACCAATCTTCTACATTATATAATGCAGATGCTCTACCTTTGAGCTAGCACCCTGCAAATTCTTATAAAAGAAGTACACTTGTAATTTTTACAGTTTTTTGTTAAGCAATGAGCTATTACACAAACATATATATCACACTAACACATATACCTCCTTGTTTACAGAATGATTTATACAGGATTAAAATGGAGTCCTAAACATTACCCTTTTCCTAGTTCATATCTAAATTTTGAAAAGAACGAATAATTTTTTAACAAAAGAGACACTTTCAACGAAGAAAGCAAAATTTTGCTAATGCTTGTTACAAAAGCTATCAAAGCTATCAATAGCACCTTGCAAAATTTTAAAATGGAGACCCAAATATTACTCTTTTCCTAGTTGGTATCTAAATTTTGAAGAGAACAACTATTTTTTTAACAAAAGAGACACTTTCAATGAAGAAAGAATTTTTTTGCTAATGCTTGTTACAAAAGCTATCAATACCAACTTGCAATTTTTTTTTAATTAAAATCAAATTTTCAATTCTGCTTCTTCCATTTGCCTGTAGATGTATGTATATACAAGCATTTCAGAAGAGTTTATCTGGTCTTCACGCTGCTACTAATTATTCTCTTTTTATTTTACTAATTATACATCCTTTGTTTTTTTTAATAATATAAAAACTGGAAATTGATAAGTACTTATTTTAAGATGCAGTGAAAACTTGTGACTTTTGATAAGTACCAAAGCAATCTTTCCATCTGCCTCCCAAAAGTGTCAACTGTAAGAGCTTCAAGTTTACAATGCTGAAGGACATCTCGAAGATCTTCTACACATGAAACCAAATACTCCAATGCTCCATCATTCCAATTTGCATCGGCTACACAACAAGCAATATCTACAAGTTCATTTATCTGCATCACAAAATTTGAAGCATTGATTGTTACATTCATTATGAAGAAAAAAACAATATTCAAGAAACATCTGGTAGAAAAGGGAAAAAAAAGATAACAACAAATTTATTTTTCAAATGCATTTATTTTTACATTTTATAGGACACATATCTATCCCTCTAGTTTTGCATTGGCCCTGTTCATTTATTATCCCTACCAAGAACAAAATTCCAACTTATCAATATGGAGAAAACTATCCCCAAGATACAACATAACAACTTGAAGAAAATAAATTAAAAACCATAAAACCAACATGAGAACTTCTCTAAATGTTTGCATGCACTAAAAAAGATTTAGAGTTGCATTAACAATGCTACACTTCCCAGGGAATATCTCAACCCCATTGTAGGCACACTTCTAGACATACTCTAGCAGCATGATAGGCAAATATTTCAAGGAAGTAAATTTCATCCATGAGAAGGGCACGTTGTTTGAGGTTAATAGCGGTAGATTGAGGGCACTTTATTCACATAAAACTCAGTAGCTACATAAAACAATTGCTACAGAAGCAATACAGATAGAAAGTTTATGAGGAATACAACAACAAGAAGGGTTATGCTTCCATGCTATAATTATGCTTGTTGTAAGTAACATGGAGCAGAGCACACCTCTCGTTAGCATATTGAGAGCATGTTATTACACTTTTTTGGTAGTAGTTATGATCACTACAGGACATAGATATCAAGGTAAAATGATAGAATATTTGGTAGTTGTTTTGACAGTAGTTGAGTCCCCTTACCTTAATATTTAACTCTTACATAAAGTTTGTGATTCGGTTGCACCCCATCAATTTGGATCCTATATTATTATATCACTTTTGATTGAAGCTCTTGCATTTACTTTTGACCTTTATTCATACAAAAAAAGGATTGGATTTCATGGATATATTGCATTCCATGAGCAATTAACCTTTGGACTTCAGTGTACTAGACAATGGGAAATAGACGAAATTTCCAACAAACCTAAGCTAGTGCCCATTGAAAAAGATCAGCTGGCAATTACACTCATAACTTACAATAGCAGTATTTTATTATAGCATGGTTGAAAATTTCTGTCTTGTCTATGGGAAAGGGAAACTTGGGGTGGACATTTCAAATAATGGTTAGTACTATTAATTACTAGGAAAGATGGATAACCCACTTCCTAATTTGACCTATTATGCATGAGTTTATCACTAAAATGCTACTTTTTTCACTTGTGTTTCCCGTTGAAATGACTCTCTCTTGTCCCTTTAAGATCAAAATATATATGTGCAAAGTCTAATCAACTATCCCTGCAACTAGTTATCTTGTTGTTACTTACACTATTCTTTACATATAGCTCCTAAAAATCATAGCCAATTCTCAATCATCAAAAAGAGCCAACATCACCGTAGATGATCTCATCATCAAAGGGCAATAACTCAATCACCAAACAAGCTTAGAAACGGTAAAATTTTTAGTAGGGGACTCCTTATTTTCTCTTCTGAGGTCAAGAAAAGAAGCGAGGGGTTGTTTGGAAACAATAACCACTTGTGATTCTCATCACAAATATCAACATCATTATAGGGTGAATATTAAGAATATTAAGAACGAAAGATCCTAATGTTATAGAGTAGAAATAATAAGTCCATGTCGAAGCCAAAACATGAATTCTAGTTCATTGAGCAACATTGTTAAAACCATTATAACAGTCAAATATAACACTACCAATTGAGTTGACAAAGAAATTATTACTCGTGTCTAATTCTTTTTGGAAACATTGGAGCAAATTGGGGTTATACAAGGGCATTGAATGCATGTTAACATTAAAGGAAATATAAATGATCTTATATAATTATCTATTGAATTGATGTCCAATTTTTTTTGGAAACATTGGAGAAAATTGCGATTATAAAAGGGCACTGAATGCATGTTAACGTTAAAAGAAATATAAATGATCTTATATCATTACCTATTGAATTGATGAAGGTATTGGTCTTTGCATCTCTGCTACCATCTGAGCAAAATGCCTAATATAAGGCCATGGCAGTGAGTAATTGAAACATTTATAAGGACACGACAATTCATTGGGAACATGTTGAACCTAAAACCAAGCACTCGAAAATATTATCAAACATATTAAGCTCTTTGAACAGTATTTGAAAATCAGATCATTTTCATTTTTCCTTGTAGAGAAGTAAATACCAGTTGTTGAATTTGGGGTAGAGTATCATGGATTCCAATATTTGAGGATACAAGCAGACGTATACTAAAGATCATATGGCTTAATAAACCTATCTATATCACAGCATTCAATGTCCCTCCTACTTGGAAAGGTACACTATGTTTCCCATTGCAATGAGTTTACATGATCCATTATGCTAGAAATGACAGTTCTCATATGGAGGATCCTTTCAAATACGCTGATATTTTTGTATACCTCACTACATGCACACATTAGATGTGGGTCTTGGGATCATTCAAGGTTGTAGGTTAAATGTAAATGCTTTAGATTGTCTAGTGTATTGGCGACAACCATGTTTTCTTATTCTTTTCAAAGGTCTAGTGAGCTGCAAAAATGGGAGGTTAATATTGAGGAACTTCAAATCTTAAAATGAATTTTCTCTCCATTTTGACATGAAATACCTTTGTTCTAGGTTACTAACTACCTCCAACCAACTTTAATTCCTTACCAAGTTGAAATTTATACAATCCAGGATTCAAACCCAGGGCATGCCCCTCCGTAGGGAGTTTCTCTACTACTGAGATAAATGCCCCTTTCATGATGGTCATGGGAATCCTTAAACTTTAATGGTTAAAACTAAATATGTGTATTGAATAAAGCCTCTAGTTATTCACCAGTTCACCCACTTCTTGACCACATCACTATGGGAGGTGAGAAGGCCTCAAATAAGTTTAGTTCAAAAAAATGTAACCTGAAGGGTCCTTTCCCTCCATGCATTACATCCAATATTCCTTGATTCATAGTTTAATATATTAAAACCCAAAAAATACATAGAGACATATACTAAAAGCTATTAATTTCAACAACTAACCAACCGTCACACAATAGACATAGGCCACTCAGGAAAAAATGGGAGCGCTGAATTAAGCGAATTAAAACCTATGAGGCTCCTATAAATTAAGCGCATTCAAAAAAATTGAAACCTAGTAAATTGTAGTGATTTCTTTCTCAATAAAGGGTATTAATTGTATACCTTTTAGTCCATAAATTTCCCTTGAATTCCAAATGGTTGAAATAAATATAGCCAAGATTTCAAAACTACTATATTTTGACTACTGTTTTCTTGTGCAAATTCATAAAAACATGTTAAGGCTTAGACAAAGGTTAAAGAAGGGGGAATGGATTTTTTGACTACATTATGGATAAATAACATTATTTAATTAGTTCTTCTAGGTTGTTGATATATTCAGGATATTATAGAATTTTGATTTCTGTCATTAAAAAATCTTTTGGAAAAATCTTGACTTGGTAGATATGTATAATATTAGAAGGCCTTTTCCATGGAGACCATCAAGAAATTTTTCATGGACTAAAGAGAATGTTTGACCCATATTCTAGTGATACACTTGTAATGTAATCTTCTAGACTTTTACTTCACTAAAGAAGCCCGCTGACTGCTACTATGACTATGACTATTCTCCTGTAAGGGGCGCCCTTCCACCCGTCCTTTCCTTTTACGTGGGACTTTTGTAATTAAAGTTATTAAAGCTCATTGAAAGGCAGTTGAGCCATTAATTCATAGGGTTCTAATTTGATGTAGAGCAGAAGGTGCCCTCTTCCTATCATAACACAGTGGGATCCCCTTTGTATTATAGAGTTCATATAGGTTCCAATAACATGACCGAATATAGGATGTTTCAAATTCTCATGATGTTGGCAGAGTAACATGGGATGGAAAAGTGACAAGTTTTTGGTAATTACCAATTAGTCATTCAATGTATGAAAGGTAAAGCATTAGGTATAAATTTGGGTCTATCTAATCTGCTCATGAATATTATAGCCTTTAGGGAGCATTTACAACAATTCTATTCCAGTTAGGATAAGGCTACTAAAAAATGAAGTGAACAGGGATCCTGTGAGCTTTTACCCAACAATGGCATGATTGGGATCACGAGAATGATCCCAATCACTATGAAAATGTAAGGGTGCTCGCTTTCTCAACATAATAGGGCAAGTGCAAAGAGAGAAAGAGCAGTTAAGAACAGGAAGTCACTCAAAATGTACTAAATGCTTGAAATACCATACAAACCTGTTGGCGAACTGTTGCCAATATTTGTGCATCCACATATCGAATCTCACTTCAAATATTTTGCATCATAGGCTGTACACTCGATAAAGATGCTTTTGCAGTTTACAAGACAACAACTTTAGAGACAATTTTATGAAATGGGTTTATCACAATCACAAGAAACCACATTTTGGTATTATGTATTTAGATATCTATGTCATGTCTACTTTCACGAATGGCCAATAACAATCTTTTGACTACTCACATATGAGGTATACTGCAAGAAATTGACTCTCTTAAAAATTGTTTTATTAAGATCTAAAACAACAACAAAATAATGGACAAGGTCCTCTTATGACTTTAACAAATCTGTAAAGAGTTAAGACATTTCTAAGAATTGTGTTAGGGACAGGAAAATTACAAAGATACGATAAGAGAAATCTCATGAACTCGAAAAGGATACAACATTGAATCAACAAACAAAATAAGTTTTCATGTATTGAATCTTATATTGAAATATCAATAAAGACAGAAGTTTTCATGTATTGAATTTTATATTGAAATAAATTGAATTTTATGTATTGACTTTTTATATTGAAGTTTTCAAAGGATATGTAGACTGCTTCTCTTGTAATTGTTGCTAAATTATGATAGGTTTGTAAGATTATTGATGAGATCTTTCTATAATCAAAATGAATCCTGCCTGGAAAATGCAGTTTGTAGTAACAGGATAAAACTTGAAAGCACAGGAAATGAGTTTCCTACTGAAAACTCAACAGTACCTGCATAAATATATTCACTGGTATTAATGGCCCGAGATGCCTTGCTTATGCCTCCTCGTGTGATATGAAAAATCCTATCAAAAACATCTGGATGTCCATAATGCATACGTGAAATACTAAGAATCCACAGAAAACCAAAGAATGGAATTCCAGATCAGGCTTAACCATTCAGTCACAACAATACCTTTTAACCATCATCAGAGGCATAAGCTTCATAAATCGCTTGGGTCAAGCTCCTCAGTTTAGCTGTAACTTTAGCTAGGGGTTTGGGATTCATGTCATTTGTACCTCCAGTAAAATTATAGCAATTGGCAGAAACAACCAGATCATGTTCCATGAAACGATAAGGATGATTTCCCTCTTCGAAGACATTCTCACTAGAAATGGGCACACACCATTATAACAACAAATCAAAAGGCATTTAGTCACTATATATAGATCAACCATAAAAGAGTGCCATAAAAATGGAGCAGTCTTTAAACAGTTTTAAAGACTTTAAAGTAAACAAGTGTTGCAACAGGGCAATTTAGTCCTTGCCTAAATGAAAAACTTAAATAACTAAATTGTTTTAGATGTTGAATTTACACTGATTTCTCTAATGTTCATAAATTGTTGTGGATGTTAATTTGGCATTGGCATTGCTCCAATGTTGGTTATGAAGTGAGGATACAGTGGATCTCTATAAACATTTGCGATCTTGCTTCTAAATTAGTTTGTGGACGCTGAAATGGTATTTACATTGCTCTAAATCTTGTATATTGCTCTAGATGTTAAATTGGCATTGACATTGCTCTAATTCTCATTATGAAATGGAGATCTAGTGGATCTATAATACTCGTTATGAAGTGAGGATCCAGTGGATCTGTATAAAAAGTTTGTGATCTTGCTTTTCAAAGTAGTTGGTTTGTATTGTATTGAACAACTTTTACCTAACATTTGTTTTAGTCATCTGCTTACAAAATACAGAGTATGTATTTTTACCTCCTACAGAGTATAACTTGTAATAATTATACGAAAGTCAAATAATATATACTTATTTCAAGCCATGGCAGAGAAGTCATATATCGAGGTAAAAACTAGTTCAAATAAACACAATCTTTATTAACATAATAAATTATGAAATATTGCATTTGGGTTAAACCATTTATACATTTAGACATTATGCTCTTAAAGTTTGCACATATTATCTTGTATATATTGTTCAGCTTTTTGTAGCTTTATGGCTTATAAAGAAATTAGGGTTTATGGTGATGGTTTTGACAATGTAACTCTACAATTATTGTATTTCAATGTCTTAAAACAAAGAAGAAAATGTCTTAAAGAAGCCCACTGCAAGAATATGAGCAGACAAGGATCTGCATATCAGTTGGAAAGACTCTGAAAATTGCTGCAAGTTTGTGTTCAGAAAAGATAGAAATAACTATTGTTGATTAAATGAAGCCGTCAAACAATTGAAAAGAGTATGAAAGAGGAACGATGCCAATCCTGCTCATTAAGAAGAAGTCGACCATTGTGAAATCTGTAAGAAATTTTGTTGCCATTGTTGAACAAGGAAGAATGATGCCTTAAAGAAACAAGTGTGTGACAGTGTGATGGTTGTTGAGTTTTGAAAGATCGCTGCAGACAAGGAACCTTAAAAGCTTGCAAATAGTTATGTGGAATTTTGAGTGAAGCAATATAAGACATACTTTAGAATTCAACTGCCTGCAGAATGCCCAAAAATATTAGTATAAAAACGAGTATCTAACCTTAAGAAGAAATATAGAATTATTTTGTTTTGATATGTTGATTTTAATTTAAACATGATATTTTTACATCACTTTAATTTGTATGGGTTCACAGATTAATTTCTATGTGTTATAAACATTGTTTAGAAAATGAAATTTAATGTTTGCCAGATATCATTTTGAAAATGAAATCTAATATATGTATAACAGGATATTAAAAAATTGTCTATCATCTAATCTTTTATTTTCCAAACATCGTAAATATCTCAAACTATAAGTGAAATGATGTAGGTAATATCATCAAAACAAAAATTGAAAAATTGTGCATGCAACTTCCAAAGGGATAGAAAAACATGATCAGAATGAATCTACGCTATTTAGGTAGAGTCATACTTTGAAACAAAGACTGGAGTTATTGCCACCCTGTATATGGTGGCAAATCTGAATCATAAGAAACAAAACAATTACTAATAAAAAATTACACCAACTACAATATGAATTTTGGTACATCTAAAGATATGGAAACTTTAAAAGCTCACAAAAGACTACAATAAATGGTAGACTAATCTCCATCTTGAGCGTCAGGGAGTTCCAGTTAATCAAGTTTCAAATCCCAGTAAAGCAACTGTAAAAGAAGGAAACCTTTGATCACCACCAGATGACAATCACTGGAAATTTGATTGGGCTGTAAAGAACAACCATGGAAGAGCAAGTGGAGAGGAACTATACAGAGTGTAAATGGTGAAATTATTTTTTATTTATGCTTTCTCACTAGGAGAATGTGTAACAACAAGAATGAATTGAGAACACTCATGGATAGACTTTATATCTATTTCCAAAATGGTTTGGATCACTTAGAAGTTGAAGGAGATTCCAGACTAGTCATTAAAATTTTAAAGTTAAATTAGTTACTAGCCAATGGCTAGAACATTTCGGCTACCTTGATCACTGGTTGAAATGAAGAAAGAATAAAGGAATAACAACTGAATTTGACTAATTTGAACTATTATCTTATTTTGAAATATAGAACTTGGTCCTCAATTGTTAATTTATTTTTCTGAATGTTCTGTAATAATGTTGGTTTTAATCCAGATCAATCTGTAGGGTAGCCATAGCCCCATGTTTTTTCTTTTCACTTTGCCCAGCTTCTTTAAAAAATTAATGGAAAATTTATTTTAGATGAGCAAAAAAGTGAGGTTCAATGGCTTTTAAGATCTACGAAAAAGAATGTTTCAATTGATTTTAGGATATGCGACTCCACGTACTATTTCTTGGTAAAATTATCTGATTTATAAAGTTCTTTTTTAGTTACGTCCATTGTATTTTGGGTTCTTCCTTGTGCTTAGTGGTATCATATCATGACCTAATTTTTACCAAGCAGCAATAGATTGAACACAAAATTGAAGTTTTGCAAGGATTGTTTTTTTAAGAAAAGCAAGAGCTGACAAAGAGGATGGATGAGTCTACTCAAGAAATCAGAGCTTTTACAAACATGATTGAATCTATGAAACAAACTCTGGACAATTTGCAGAATATGATTACGACTAGTTTGCAAAAGTAAGGTACTTCAAACCAATCAATAGCCGGAGAGGATGCTTCAAATTATAGGGGAGGATATGCAATCCATAGCAAGCTTGGCAATGAAGGCTTCAAAGAAGTATAAAAGTGGGAGATGAGGTACACAAATATATAGTTCATATTAAGCTTGAAACCCTTATCATAGAATTTTAGCTATAGAACAGTTGTACTATATTCCATTACAGATCTAAAGGGTGCAATTTTGTTTTTTATAAATTTGACAGCAAAGCAAAGGTGAGACGTTTAAGTTACACCACTAGGCTGGCAGAGCAAAGAACCAGAAATATCACAACATGGAACAATTTTACTAAGGCAATGAAATTAAAGTAGTGGCCACAAAAATATTCACAAGGTTTATTCATAGGAATATCAAAGTATAAAATGGAATCCAGGCGGGTCGGTTCTTTCTTTTTCATGAATATTTGACACATTAAGCACCTGGATGAATTTATCCAAAAAAAATCCATGAGACAGAAGCATAGGGAAAAAAAATACACAAACCTCGTCCCTCTCCAGTAACTGATCCTCTGATAAGAAATCGAGCGCTTCCGATCCAACAAAGCACCTGGTGAACATCCTCATTTTATAAAACCTATCCTTGACAACCACTGCTTCCTGGAGTTTTCTAATAACATTAGCAAACTCATCGACCATCCCATTGTTCTTGAAATCATCTTCCCCCGCAGACGGTGGCAAAGGGGCCGAAGAAGGAGGCTCGGTTTCAATCAATCCCTTGATCTTATCATCGAGTTCACCATACTCTTCCATGGCCCTGATCTTCACATCATACAGAACTGCATTGCATTCTTTACAAACAAAATCAAAGAACAAGGTCGACTTTGATGAGGATTTGAATCCGAATAAGACAGATAGGCGGTGCATACCTGGAAAACAATAATGTATATGTTTCAATAAAATGCTATAAAGGTACACCAGAATAACTAATTAACAAAAGTAACCCTACAGGAATATTTATCTTCGTGTTAAAGTATTGGTTACACAATTAGTTATTGGAACTATGAGTTGGCTCATTTCAAAGATAACCGAATGTTAATAGACTAAACAATCAAAATGGGAAATAAAGATTTACAAACTCTTAACCTAATCACAAGTTATCAAGCTTCCAATAAAAACTGTAATCACAAAAGGACGTTGAGACTGGTCTCAGCAATTCAAACCTTCAATCTCAAGTAAGTTTATTTTGGACAGTCCGAGTGATCTACCATATCAGCATGACCAAAGTGGAACCCTTAAATCAAAATAACCCTGAATACATGCTCTACAGTATTTTCATATGAACAAATGACTGATAAAATTCCAAGATAACTGTGCAGGTGAAAATCTTGGGAAATTAACTTCATAACCCTAACATTCGCTAATTTTACATATCTCCAAATCAAGCATGGGATCCCTTAAAAATCAGAATTACAGTGCATAGCTTTATTAAACTCTCAATATGCAAAACCCTTAAATCTAGGGTAGCCTGCTATCAAATCCAACTTATAAGGTGGATTGGGCAATGTATCACTTGGAACAAACATCGCCACCCTTCGCTGAGAGCAACCATCATTCTCAAGATAATTGCAAACTAGGCAGGGGGCTTGCTTACCTAGAAAATGACTTGGAGAGTATGCTATCGCGAACCCAAATCTTAGGAAGAAGGTTCAGCTCCTGCCAACAAATAAGTTACGTTAATTGCAACATAAGCCTGAAGGAATTGAAAACTTTTAGAGATCAATTTAGAAGGAGAGGTACCATTTAGGTTCATAATTACCTTTGAAAAAACAGTTAAGGTTAGAATCTATTTGAGCTTGACTAAGTGGCTGAGATGAAGTATTAGATTATTTTCGATGTTGTTTGTAGTATAACCTCTAAGCAGCAAGGTTGTATGCAATGATCCCTTAGGGTTAACCAGTTTCACCACCATTTGAGCAGAGCTCTTTCAACTAGAGAAGGAGAAGAATGGCGAAAGAAACCCTGAACGATCCCTTCTAGATGGAAATTTCCCCAATGCACTTGATAGTACTGACATTGACATCAGTTGATTAGAATTTATTTACATGTCATAGAGATAGACTTATTCTTATTTAGATGTCCGAAACTTGGATTAAGGTTGTGGATAATGCTCACTGATCTCATGATTTAAGGGAAGGGAAAACCCTTTGGTTTAACTAAATCTCAATTAACGAACTAATACAAAACTTATACACGTCCAAAAACTTAGGTTTATTTATGTTGAGACCTTTTACCATTGTGGCATAAGGAATGATAAATTTCATCCACGGCCATGTGTTTGATGCTCTTAGGATTTATGGCCTTAGGGTTTCTCTTCATCCAAGACCATGCGGTTGATGCTCTTAGGATTTATGGCCTTAGGGTTTCTCTTCATCCAAGACCATGCGTTTGATGCTCTTAGGATTTATGGCCTTGGGGTTGCATACATCATTCAAAATTGAACCCTTCCGAGCCCTTCCAAAGGGTTCTAGCCTTTCCCAGAAGTGTAAAATTAAAATTGTCTTTCAAAAAAAATTTAAAATCTGAATTTTACCCTTCCAATTACTATGTTGAATTTCATATGTTATAAAGTTCAACTCATCATTCAAAAATATTGGAAATATGATAAATTATAATCACTCACTCACTCATGTGATGCATAGTGCTTAGCTATGCAATATGACCAGTAATCATTGATGTCAATGTGTCAACAACTACGATTATAACAAAAAAGAACAACTACTAGTCTACTACTAGGCCCGAAACAAGCTCAAAAATTTGTGCCTACTAACTATGTGAACCTCGCTACCAATGTACACTCTTTTTTTGTCAAAATGAAATTCGAAAGGTCGGTTTGATGAGTCCGCCTCTACAAGACTTCATTTCTTGCATAAATATCATGGTCTCACGACAACTATAAACAACACTTGATGTCATGCAAATACAAATAATGGCATGTAGCTAGGATCACAAACTGTGCAGAGGTCGATTTGTGCATTGCTATAGAGAGGTGTCATTGGGCACACGATATGGAGAAACAATGGTTATTAATTAAAAAAAAAACAATTGTTGGCTTTAAGAATAGTCTTCAATTTGATGGGTGGCATGATCATGATGTAATCTCCCTCCGTCCTTCCAAACATTTGTCCCCAGCACCACCAAAATACATATAAAAATTACTTGTCTTTACATCATCTTCCCTTTAAATCCTCATCTCATAGTCATAACTAAGGATTATTATGCATGCACATCCTCACCTTATAATATGAATTGGGTCAAGGCACATAGAAAACCATAAAATATTAAATGTGTCAAGACGCAAAGTGTAAGAGACAACTATAACTAAGTCTTATATTAAATTTACCATATAAGTCTTTAATTAACATTATCAACTGAGATTTGACACGTTGGATTGTTGTGATATTCTTATCACTCCTTACCAATGTGATTGCAAGGCATTCTTTGAAGGTGAATTCCATAATTTCATGTCTTCTCCCTCATTATCATGCCTTTTGGTAAGACAATAAAGAGGGTAGTGGCTTGCATCAGCATGGAAAACGGTTTCGACATAGAGGCATACACATTAATTGTTTTCATTAAATAACTTAAATTCCTATGTATGACTATGGATTCACTAAATCCTAGACTGGTACAAAACACAAATTGTTTTAGAACCCCAAGCCCTTAATTACTCACACCTAGAACTTTCTCAAATTTAGCGATTAATAAACTTCTTTTGGTATTTTGGTTCAATTTAAAAGGTGGATTGTTGAGACTCAGACATGCAGTGAGTTGCAAGGATTCAATTGACTTAGGCTTGATTCCATTGCCCCTCATTCTCATACATTTATGCTTTCAGAACAAGTGTTGAACACAAAAATTTGATGCCCCGATCCCGATTATGCTAGCTTTGCTAACTTGCTTGGTATGCAGGTAATTTTTTTAAAATGTTTTTATGAGTTATGTATTATTTTTTCTTAGGCTCCTAATCCTTATCACTCTTACATCTCTCAAGTAGTTTTTTTGTACAATGAAGTGTGCTCCAATGGAAACAAATACATTAGAATAGTTGTAATGTTACTGAACTGTAAAATTAATGATACACATATGACAACTTAATGTGTTCAAAATAAGTTTTATTAAAAATATATCATTTTTTCATGTAAATATTGAAGGATGCTTAATTTAAAAAAAAATGAAAAAACAATATTTATTTTTTGATTTTTTTTGATGAAAAAGTTTAGTTAATTTATACTTATCAATGAAGTACAATTATTTATATTGCCCTTCATCTTTGTAGGGCTCCAACAATAAATTCCCTTCCAATTGAAATTAAGACCCGCCCTTCAAATTTGATCACTCGTTGTAGAAACCCCTTGTGCACCTATAAATAATCAGTGAAGTGAGGAATTACATACTACTAATTAAAGAAATAATAAAACAAAATAATTATTTAAAACTATGTTTACCTCAATGATTAATAGTTTGTCGATGGTAGAAATAAACCATTTAGGTAGAATCTATGTGCTCTAAACCCGTGGAAACAACAAAAAGAATGTTAGATCTTGTGCTAAGTAATCAATACCCCTATAATGTAGCATGTAGGTTAACTCTCGACAAAAAAAAATGTGTAATTGTTTATATCCGACAACCTTTCATAGAATATGTGTAATAAATTATTATAATTTATACATAATTTTTATAATGTTAATGTTTTTTATTTTCATTTTTAATGTTTACATTGTTCCATATTGTTTCTTATAAACTTTAAATTGAAATTGAAAATATTAATGGTTTACAAGGACATGTCACTAACATGATCTATGTTTCAAGCTTTCATCCCCTTCTACCTTACAAAATTTTTCTATGAGCTTGTTCTAAAGCCAAAGCTGAGCCACAGAGGAGTGTTCGTTACTCAGATATAACATCACAATAAAATTGCTCAAATTATTATAGAAACTATTTCTTGACAGTCTTCTTTTGTTGCGTCACATCGTACATCAATTAACAAGATAAAGAATAAGTTGATAACAATTAGGCATGCTTCCAGCAGTATTGTAGTTCTAGGAGTCTCATCGAAAATTGCAGCCAACTTATGTTTGAGGCTTGAGTTTCATAGACAATTCTATTCATTTAGTTTAAAGTTCTTAAAAATATCAAGTTAGAGGAGTGGTCGATCTCCTCACTCACTGAAGTTTCTGAAATCAGCACGACCTGGCCAATAATGTCATAGAAGGCAAATTCTTTTAGAATTCAACATAGCTACTATTGAGAAGCTTCTTAATTTTGACAATTTTTCCTTTAAATTTAAAATCAAATCAATAGAATCGCCTTCAACTTTCTCGAAAAGAAATTCAATATAAATATCTAGAAGCTTAGGGAGAATGTTTGCATGAAACAGATTCCATCCAAATTTGGCAAGAATTATTTTCTACACTTTGCTTAATCTGTTAGCATCGGCCATGACTATTATGATTAGCTAATTCTTAATTCAAGTATTGATATCCCTCTGGATGGACCGTGACAAGATGGACCTGCGGGCGTCTTAACGCACGTGGAGGTTAAGACAGGCTTTGAACCTTCTTTGCTTTTTTTTTTTCCAATTTTCTATAGTCTTTATTTTTATTATGGTTATAATGTTTAATATATAATATAATCTTTAGGTTCATATCGTTTATAATTGACATATATTCGACTTTTTATAATCCTAAAAGCATGGAATATGCAGCATTGCTGCTATGCCTTGTTTTATATTGTATTATAAGTTTTATTATATATATATGTTTTACAATATATATGTGTGTGTTGGGAGCATTTATATTGTATCTTTTGTTTATTTTTATGTTGTTTTGTGTTATATATATATATATATATATGTGTGTGTGTGTGTGTGTGTGTGTTTTATAATTTATATATGGTATGTTTTGTAACTATATAATATGTAATGTATTAATATATTTTGTGGATAGAGTTTTTTAAGCAAATGTATCTTGCCGATGTTATTTACCTCCATAGATGTCTAGATTTGGTATGATGTAGTAGAGGTTTTCTATTTATGTCTATCCTCGATATTAATTGATTAGTGTGGTATTGATATGTTATCAAACATATCCATAGCCTCCCTGAAGTAAGCATTATACTGTAGTACTAGGTCTAACTTGGGTGTTGATCTAGATCTCACTTTATTAATCTTATAAGGTATACAAAATGACTAGGGATATTGAACGTAGCAATATGGTTAGCATGTTCTTGTACTTATCTTGCAAAAATTAATTAACTTATGCATTAAGTTAATTAGGATTAATTCATTAAATACCCTTTGTGACACAAATCCATCTACAATGTTACAATTTACTAAATTTTAACACCGCATATGGATCTAGAGAGAATCTATATGCAGTGTCAAAATTTAGTAAATTGTAACACTTCATCGCCAAAATTGCAATTTTCCATTGTTGGAGTGATAATAAAAAATGACTAACATAAATGGCTAATTCATATTCTTTTAGCTAGTCATTTTTTATGCCATGACTAAATTGGTCGTTTATGTTAATCATTTTTAACTCTGTCACTTATTATTTAGTCATATTTGTTCATTTTGTTAACTCGTGACTAAATTAGTCGTTAATTTTAGTCTTTATAGTTGGGTCAATCAAAATTGCTCATATTTAGTAGTAAATCACTTGAAAAATCTATGGTGACTAGAATTTTTAGTCACGTAGTAGCTAATTCCTCATTTTGTACTAGCGTACGAAAACCTTTTCCAAGCACCTCTTGAAGGAATGTTTTGAATCTATTGTGCGTGTATCGGGATGTAATATGTGGATTTGATATGATGTTGTAAACTTTGCATTGGTAGTCTTGAGCTAAATCGATAGAACGTCCAGCAGGCATTATAACATGCAAATTTGTCCATTTTGTATCAGCTGCACTAAGGGTAAAGAATAAAGTTGGTGTACCTTGTTGATTGATCATATTTGTCAGTTCAGCCCTACTTTTGTTCCAATATGAGCGTGTTCTATGTAATGAAAATCCAAACCTTGGGACCTGCTCACTAATTTTCTGGTTATGCATGTCTTGCAATTGGTTAACAAGTTCAAGTATTGTCGGAGGTAGTGTATCTTCAAGATTAGTTTTGACAAAAACAAAGGCAGTAGCATTACTCCAATGACACATAATTACATTGTATATGTAGTACCGGAACCGAGGATGTTGGCCAAATTTGTTGTCATGGTAGTGAATTAGGTGAAGTGCATATTCGTGCATATCAACCTCATGAATTCATGGTTGTTTAAGCATTTCTGCACCTGTGGGGAACAAAGTTGGAAAAGCCATGGAAAGAAGTCCTTCTGTGTTGTACTCATTGACAGGAGAAATGCTTATAGGAGGCCAATCAATTGAAGGTGCTAGTGGAATATTTGGTATATGTAACAACTGTCTAATTTCTTCAACCTCAGTTCTAGCATTAGGTTGTGTTGAAATAAATGAGGAGGATTATATTTCATAGGCTTCAAATGAATTTGCTGGTTGAACTATAGAGGACAAGCTTTGCTGATGAGATAATCTATCATTGCTATTAACGTGCGGAATCCAAGGTGAAATGTCTGTTGAGACAAGAGGCAGTGAAGATAATGCAACTAAGTTGACTTGTACATCCTTGTAGTATGGGTCATTTGCCATTTTGTATTCAAGGGCAGTAAGAACATGTGTACGACTAACAAACAGTTCAAATGGATTGTTTGTAGAGTTGAATTTGCAAACAACAAGGATGTCGAGTTCTGATATTAGATGGGGCAGGTATTTGGCAATATTGCAAATGTCATGGGGGAAGCAAATAGTATGTCCAGAATATTTATATTGACCACCATGAGCATGTGTAACTTGTAAAACTGGGTTAGCACGACTAATGAGCATTTCTTCAACCTATGTAAGTACTGCAAGTACAGGTGGTTTGATGCCTGGATCTATATTGTATTCCAATGAAAAGCGATGGCCTTTTCGTTCTAGAATACAGTGAGAACAAGTATATGCATCATGGAATTTTTTCGTTACAATACCAGGGTAATATTCTTTGCAAATTGAGCAGACATGCATATCACGAAGTTGGTCCATTTTTTTACGAAATCGTTGATGTGCATCATCGAGGAGGGTGCTTGATTGATTTTGCATAGATGGTTGAAGTGAATGTCTGTTGGAAGGTTCGAGAAGAGAAACTGGACAAGACATATCCACAGGTAACCGTGCAGCTTTGTAAAGAAGACATTGTCTCTTGTTGTTTTTCTCTCTGTTCTCTGCATATACTATTCTTCTTCAGGGCATTGGCTTGTTCATTGTCATGACTTGGCGTAATGCCTGCAACAAAAGTGTAAAATTGTTAAATAGTTAGAAGCTTTGATTTTTGGCAGCGACACACTTTCTATATGTATTAACTGCAAAGTTTATCGGTATAAAGTAGAAGAAAAAATAAAATATTAACTGATTACATGTAGGTAACTAAGAATGTTTCTGGAAAATAATATTGATGGAATAAATATATTTTTTTCGGTTTGCACGTTGATAATGGTAAGAAAGCAGCAGAATAGAAGAACAAAATATAGTATGAAAAAGGATATATGAAAAAAATATAATATTTGTTAACAAATAAGAAAAGAAAATTGTTAATTCAATAAATAAATAGAATAACAAATTCTAAAGCTATTCAAAAGTAATCTTACAGGTTGCATAAACAATTTAGGTAGAAAATGTTAAGTGATAGGTTCTAAAGTGAAAGTATCAAATTGCAAAATAGAAGTTGTCGAGAATGTATTTTCAAAGAATATGAGAATACGTTAGGTTGAAAAAACTTATATATTTATATATCCGGTGAAGTTGTAGATGATTTATATTCAACCATGAAAATTGCAACTTTTAGGTGCGCAATTTCAACAATTGATGCTGATTCAGTTGACAGAAGACACACGTATTTTCCTGAGATGACCAAAACATTTATTATAGACAACAAAGAATATGCCTATGTATCAGGTTGAACAAGCTTATATATTCATGTATTCAATGAAGTTGCTGATGATGTATTTTCAACCATCACAATTACAACTTTTAGGCGTGCATTTCCGGATAACGTCTCTGTTTTAACTAAACGAGTAAGAAGTAATTCTTTGTTGCAGATTCCTTCGACTATTTCAGCAATTAATGCTGATTTATTTGAGAGAAGACACATGTCTTTTGCTGAGATGCCCATGAGTTGGTTTGCAGCATCATCAAAAGCAATCACACCATGAAGATTTCCAATTACATCTTTCAAGTCAACCTTTAGGATGTATAGGTAGTCACATTCAGGAAACTCCCTATCACATTTACCACAATGCCAAATGTCTCCAATTTTGTCGGCAATCTTTTTCATGCATTGTATACCATGAACAAAAAGAGGGCATGCAAGGAAATGAAAGTCATCCATGTAAACATTTGTGATGGTTGCAGCAAGAGAATACCAAACAAATTTTTCAGATGATTGAAGAGTTTGTAGCTCATTGATGGTAATGAGTTTGCGACGAGTAGAATGAGAGGCACTGAATTTGCGACTCAAAGACGACGATGCTGAACGAAATCCATTGACATTAAACCATTTCTGAAGAACTGGTGTTTGTTCAATTGTTGGGTTTAGAAATATAGTATAGTTGGAAATAATGCCAACAGATTTTCCATTAAAACTTGTAACACGACGACCCTTGATCACTACCACTGGAGGAGTACGTAAACCGCGAAGGATGGCAAGCTCAGCTCCTTGAATTTGGAAATGCTCTCCCTAAAGTGTTATGTCAATACTATAGCCTGACATATCACATAGTCCAATGGTTTTCCTAACAGTTTCAACACCATCCCGTTTTCGTATTGTGGATGTAGGTGAAATTGAAATGACAAGTCCAACAAGGTCAACCATGGAATTTACTGGTATAGTTTGAATTGCCTCAATAGTTTTAAAGTTAAAGAAACATAAAGGTATTAAGGGATATTCATCTAAGCATGGTTGAATGGTTAAAGTGGAACCTAGAAAAATCTCGTTATGGCTTTTCAAATGGTTGAAAATTGGGTTGGATGCTTTAATTGTGCCATCTGATATGATGTACACTATTCCTATTTCAATTTGGTCATACAAAGAGACTACCAATTCATTGAATGCAGATATATGTATTTCATTGTGTGAAGCATTAACAAGGTCAAAACCAAACACTTTTCCAGACCCTTATTGGTTGCCATATTCATGTATGTCTGTCTTGGCAATAACTCGACCTTGAATGTTCCAAACTTTGGTAGAAGAGGAGAGTGATGTGAATGGGATAGTCGATCCAACTAAGCTAGGGTGTTGATTTATTGAGCTAGTGTTTACTGGAATAGAACATCTGCTTTCAGAAGGAGAAGCTGGAGGTAAGTGGTAAGGTGCGTGATCTCCAATAATTGCTGCATCCACTCTGACAACCTCGAGTGAAACCAATGCAATAGTCCTATGAGATGAAGTATGTTAGACATGAATGGGAGACAAACATTGGATGCATGAGCAGTGTGAAACTGATTGAGAGAAAAAGAAAGAGGAAATTAAACGTACATTATATTACGTACAATGTTGCATGGACATTGGGTAATTTTGATTATTCTTCCTTCTTTTAGTTGTCCATTTTATACAAGATATCTATATATAATTGGAAGAAGTACCTCATGCTTGTGAATGTAGTCCGAGATAGAGATTCGAAACCGAATAGATGATGAGTTGAATGAAATCACTTGGTTTAATGCCGAGATATGTACTAGTGGACAAAGGTTGACATCATCATGTAGCAATAGTGAAATAGAATCTTTAGTTACCATAGTCTCCATAATGTGATGGTTATTTTTTCCTGTGAAATGAAACAGAGAATGAAAATATAAAAAAATTTGGAATGTAACATAATGATTTGACTAGAATAAAATGGATATATAAAAACAAAATTCTTCGCATTAACATATTTCATTATTATGGTTGTTGTTATTCATTAACATATTACTCTGGTTTGAATCTATTTGAGCTATAAACGTATCAAGCAGAAATCCAATGTGTTGAAATATGAACATGTAACTAGTACGATTCGTGTATTTTCAATAAGAAATTAGGATAGTGAGCTATGTTACATGCAATGATTATGGTAACTACAACACCTGTTATCAAACGTATTGCACATTACTTACAGCTTACTTAGCCCATCTAATATGGAGACATCGTGAGCTTAGATTACCATTCAAAAGGTTAAGAGATATGGTAATTCCCTAATCACTAGTCATTTTTATTTGTAATACTAGTAGTTACACAAGGCTTGGTGATAATAGAGCAATGTAAGAACAAGTAACCGGTGTTTTATCTAACATGTTCATTTTCCTATTGTTGATTTTTGACATTTTGGAATCTAGAAATGTATGTCCTATGTTTCCAATAAGGAACATGCTATCTTTCGATTTTCGATTTTACAACATATCCAGAAATCCTATGTGTTCAAATAAACACATGTCGCTGTTCCTATTTCAAATTTTTGACATTTAGGAATCCAAAAATCTATGTCCTATGTTTTCCAATAAGGAACACCATTCACAAGTATGAACATTTCGAATTGCAAAAATCCGATGTCATATGTTTTTCAATAACTGATATTTTGGATTTCAGAATTTTTACGTGTGAAAATAAGGAACATGTTATGTACTAATTTTCGATTTTGCGACATATACAGAAATCCTATGTGTTCAAATACGAACATGTCCATGTTCCTATTGCCAATTTCCGACACTTCGAAATTCGGAAATGTATGTCTTTTTTTTCCAATAAGGAACATGCTAGCTTCCGATTTGCGATTTTGCAACATATCCATAAATCCTATGTGTTTAAATAGGAACATGTCGGTGTTCCTATTTCCAATATTTCGGAATCCGAAATAAGTTATTCCTCCACTAAGTTCATGCCTATTTTAAAATCGCTCTCTGTTATTTTTCATCGGTCTCCCTGTAAATTTGGTGGAAATTTGGTCTCTAAACTTGGTTTGATTCTATATATCGACCTGATAAGCTTTAAACAATAGTTTTTAACTGACCAGTACTGGAGAACGATAACGAAAGACATATCAACAAAGCTTTGTAGTGACCTTGCAGATTTAGGCTAAGTTCATTACCTAAAACAAGTATATCATAAATACTAATACCTATAATTTCATTGACATAGCATGAGTACTACACCATTATGAAGGTACATAACCAATACAAGTCACAACCCTTTTGCAAATATACAAAAATCCTATGTGTTCAAATACAAACATGTCGATGTTCCTATTTCGAATTTTTGGCATTTAGGAATCTGGAAATCTATGTCCTATGTTTTCTAATAAGGAACACCATTCACAAGTATGAACATTTCGGATTGCAAAAATCTTATGTCATATGTTTTTCAATGATCGATATTTCAGATTCTGGATTTTTTACGTGTGAAAATAACACACATGTTATGTCTCGATTTTCGATTTTGCGACATATACAGAAATCCTATGTGTTCAAATATGAACATGTCCATGTTGCTATTGCCAATTTCTGACACTTCGAAATTCAGAAATGTATGTCGTATTTTTTCCAATAAGGAACATGCTAGCTTCCAATTTGTGATTTTGCAACATATCCAAAAATCCTATGTGTTCAAATAGGAACATGTCGGTGTTCCTATTTTTGAGATTTTGAAATCCAAAATAACTTATTCCTCCGCTAAGTTCATGCCTATTTTAAAATCGATCTCTGTTATTTTTCATTGGTCTCGTTGTAAATTTGCTGGAAATTTGGTATCTAAACTTGGTTTGATTCTGTATATCAACCTGATATGTTTTAAACAACAGTTTTTAATTAACTAGTACTGGAGAATGATAACGAAAGACATATCAACAAAAGCTTTGTAGTGACCTTGCAGATTTAGGCTAAGTTCATTACCTAAAGCAAGTATATCATAAATACTAGTACCTATAATTTTATTGACATAGCATGAGTATTACACCATTATGAAGGTATATAACCATTACAAGTCACAGCCCTTTTGCAAATATCCAGAAATCCTATGTGTTCAAATACAAACATGTCGATGTTCCAATTTTGATTGTTCGACATTTAGGAATCCTGAAATCTATGTCCTATGTTTTCCAACCGGGAACACCATTCACAAGTATGAACATTCCAGATTGCATAAATCTTATGTCATATGTTTTTCAATAATCGATATTTCAGATTCTGGATTTTTTACGTGTGAGAATAACGAACATGTTATGTCTCGATTTTTGATTTTACGACATATACAGAAATCCTATGTGTTCAAATACAAACAAGTCCATGTTCCTATTGCCAATTTCTGACACTTCAAAATTCGGAAATGTATGTCGTATTTTTTCCTATAAGGAACATGCTAGCTTCCGATTTGCGATTTTGCAACATATCTAGAAATCCTATGTGCTCAAATAGGAACATGTTGGTGTTCCTATTTCCGAGATTTTGGAATCCAAAATAAGTTATTCCTCCGCTAAGTTCATGCCTATTTTAAAATATCTCTTTGTATTTTTTCATCGGTCTACCTATAAATTTGGTGGAAATTTGGTCTCTAAACTTGGTTTGATTCTGTATATAGACCTGATAAGCTTTAAACAACAGTTTTTAACTGACCAATACTGGAGAACGATAACGAAAGACATATTAGCAAAGCTTTGTGGTGACCTTGCAAATTTAGGCTAAGTTCATTTCCTAAAACAAGTATATCATACTAATACCTATAATTTTATTGACATAGCATGAGTATTACACCATTATGAAGGTACATAACCAATACAAGTCACAACCCTTTTACCACACATCAAGAGTAACAATGCATTAAAACACAACAAGAGAGTAAGAGTCAATTAAAACACAGGAAGGGTGTTTCACCATCACATAAGCAACATTTTCAATTAGGCAAAAAACTGATACCTAACATTTTATTGACATGCATGACATAACCAATACATGCACAATATTTTTGCAACAAAGCAAGAATCACATTAAATTAAAACACAACAATGGTGTTTCACCATCTAATAAGCATACTAAATGAAGAACTAAGGAATGCCTGCAAATTTAGCAAGGTTCAAAATCTTTCGATTTTGCAACATATACATAAATCCTATGTGTTTAAATACAAACATGTCCATCTTCCTATTGCCAATGTCCGACAGTTCGGAAATAAAAAATCTATGTCATATGTTTTCCAATAAGGAACATGTTATCTTCCAATTTTCGATTTTGCAACATATCCATAAATTATGTGTCAAAATAGGAACATGCCAGTGTTCCTATTTCCGACATTTCGGATTCTGAAACCTCGATTTTCATGTTTTATTTTCACTATTCGTATTATTTTTGCATAAGTTATTCTTTCGCTAAGCTCATGCCTATTTTAAATTCGCTCTCTATTATTTTTCAACGGTCTCCATGTAAATTTGGCTGAAATTTGGTCTCTAGACTTGGTTTAAAACTCATCAAGGGAGTAAGAGTCAATTGAAGCACAAGAAGGGTGTTTCACCATCTCATAAGCAACATTTTCAATTAGGAAAAAAACTAATACCTCACATTTTATTGACATGCACGGCATAACCAATACATGCCACAATATTTTTGCAACACAACAAGAGTCACATTCAATTAAAACACAACAATGCCGTTTCACCATCTAATAAGCACACTAAATGAAGAACTAAGGAATACCTGCAAATTTAGCAAGGTTCAAAATCTTCTGATGGAAACTCGAAGTGTAAATGAAGCACTGCAAAATCAATATAACCAAAACAAAGGCAAGTAGTAAAAAATAGTGGTTACCTGAAGGTCTGTTTATATGTGTAAAGCAAAGGCGGTGTAACAACGAATGTCGCAAATGAAATATTGTAAGAAAATATTGGAGATCGTCATAAGATGAGCAAAATTGAAGATATAGCCCCATGTTTATCTCAAATGACAGAATTTATTGCATTAATGGAGAAACAATGCATTGATGAAGCATTAATGTGAATGAAGAGACATGGGCAAAATGTATTTCATCACCTAAACTAAGAGCGAAACAAAAGCACGTCCAAATTGACCCCAAGCTGAGATCACAAATGCACAAAAGCGTTGCAAAAAATCATAGCCTAAACCCAAACAAACTAAAACTCCCAAAATCTTCACAAGGGCTGTGCCAAACTGAGAGAAACGAACTGCAAAATTGTCCAAAAGCCTCTAAAAAAATAATTTCCAGCATCGGTCGTTTAGGACAACATATAGAAGTGTAGTAAAAATGCGTAAGCCACTTGTCGGAACAACACGGTAAACACCAACTGGGAAGAAGGATCCGCAATTGAAAATCAATCCATTGAGTCCATCAATCCATTCACACACAACAACAGATAGAAGTGTAATGAAAACACACAATCCACTTGTCGAAAAAACACGATATAGATCAAATCCATACGAACAGATAGAATAAAGCCTAAGCGATTTCAGAACGTGTACTTAATTGCTAAACTCCATGCCGCCTTTTTTCGCACCTAAAGTCCATGCCGCCCTCTTCCATCTCTGCCCGATCACGGGATATAAGAACTAGGAAATGTAGCCACAATGTGACATACCCAAAATCGCCAAATGACATACATGTGTCGGAAGTTAAGTGGCTAGGGAGACGAGGAATCTTTTGTGACAACTTCTTTCATTGTGAAAATGCCTACGACGTAATTATGTTCCTACAAGGGGTTATATGTAAATAAATCTTGAAGGTTAATTATAACAATTTTTTAAATTATAATTATATTATGTTCTTACAAGAGGATATATATATATATAAATCTTGAAGGTGAATTAATTTGTGTGTACACAATTAATTTTTTATTGGAGCTAAAGTTAAACCTTAAAATTATTTATTTTAATTTAATTTTTTTATGCTATGATGTTCGTGGAATGATACTCAACATGCCGCCTCGCATTTATGAAAAAATTGCTTGCCATATTCACACTAATTAGATAGTGAATTTATTTAAAAAAAAACCAATTATATTAATTTTATACCATACATCTTATATACATTATGTTAATGATATATTATTTGTTTTTAGTTTCATTCATTTTATTTTTAACTTTTTTCAAATTTGATGTATCATAATAAAAATAAAAACAATCACATTAATAATAATTAGTAATAATAAAAACAATCATATTAATAATAACTCAAAGTAATAAAAGGTATATTAATAATAATGAATACTAGTAATAAAAACAATCATATTAATAACAACTAATAATAAAAAAGAAAAAGTAGTATAAAGCTTATAACAATAATAATTAGTAATAATAAAAATAATCATATTAATAATAACGAAAAGTAATAAAAGTTATACTAATAATAATGAATACTAACAATCCTATTAATAATAACTAATAGTTAAAAAGAAAAAATAGTATAAAGCTTAGCGTTATAAATCTTATTATTAATAATAAAGAGTAATTAAAGAAAAATTAGTATGGAACTTAATGTTAGAAGAGTGGATTATGAGATCTTAAATCAAGTCAACAAATTGTAATCCTTCTATGGTTATCTCTCCTATTATGTCCTTGATATTTAGTCCTTGGTCGGGTATTAATCTTATGGTTGTGCCCAATATTTAGTATTTGGTGAGGGTATAAATCTTATGGTTGTTATTTCTACCAGAGGATTTGCAGAGGGGTCCATGTGATGTTGTTGAGTGATTATCTTACTTTGTTACCCTCTCACATAGACTTAACCATATTTGCACTTTCATACATTGGAAAATTTCTCTGCATATTAAATTGCTTATACAGTGGCAAATACTCAAATGAAGCATACTTAACGTAGTTGAGTGCATAACTTACTCTGTTACTCTCTCACCTAGACGTATTCATATTTGCACTTTCATACAGTTAAACATTTCTCTACATATTAAATTACTTATACAGTTGCAAATACTCAAATGAAGCAGAGAGATTAATTCGCCCTGTTTTTATTTTTATTTTTTGTTACTCAAATCTTAACTATATGTAATATTCAGGAGGACTCAAAAGAATTGGCACGAGTTGTATGCTAAGGTTGGTTAACTCCCTCTGGCATGGTCTCAAGCGCAGCAAAATCACTTCCAAGAAGAATGTTTGATTATTAAACTTCACTTCATGGCACTTGGGGAACATGTATAGTTATATATATACAATCATCATAAAACCCAATATATATATAGTTGGGGTTGTGATATATGGATTTCTAAATGTATGGAAATTCAAACGATCAGAGGTGATAACGATCGTTGAGAGACCACCTGATCGTTTGAATTTCCATACATTTAGAAATCCATATATCACAAACCCAAAATCCATATATCACAAAGTTAACCAACCTTAGCATAAAGCTCCTGCCAATTCTTTTGAGTCCTACAAATATTACATACATTTAAGATTTGACTAACAAAAAAAACCAGGACGAATTAATCTCTCTTCATTTGAGTATTTGCAAATGTACAAATAATTTAATATGTAGAATTTTTTTTAACTGTGTGAAAGTGCAAATATAAGTAAGTCTGGGTGAAAGAGTAACAGAATAAGCTATACACTCGAGACGAAGTTAGATGGGGCCAGTGCAAATAGTCTGGTAGATAGCTTACTTCTTTTCTTTGTGGTTTTTTTTGTTATGTCAAAGATTTGGATAAAGATATTTTTTTAATATTTTCTTTGTGGTTTTCTCGGTTATGTCAAAGGTTGGGATAAGGATATATTTTTCAATATTTTCTTTGTGGTTTTCTCGTAGCTGTGATTGGTTCCGTTTTCTGTAACTTTGTTCTAGGGCTCTACACCAGAGGCCTCGGATGCGCTGTGAAGTAATCTGAATTAATTGAATTCAACGTGGTAGGTTCATGCAGGCTCATGTGTTTTACTTCCTTGCAGAGAGGTAGGTTGATGTGTTTTATTGTTTTTTCCATGTTGCTTACAGAGAGGTAGGTTGATGTGTTTTATTGTTTTTTCCGTGTTGCAACCGGGCTCTAGGTTAAGCTTTGCATGTCCGGCTCTCAAGCGAGAGGACGGGTGCCATACCCTCATACCCTCCTCTAATGCAGATTGTGACTGAGATATGACGGGCAAGGTCGGTCTTATTGCATTGCCGTGTGTGTTTGTTGTGTTGCAGTCGGACTCTGGGTTGAGGTTTGCATGTATGGTTCTTAGGAAAAAGGAAAGGTTCCATACCCCTTCTAATGTAAATTGTCAGTGATATATTGTAATTGTCAGTGATATATTGTAGGCGAGGTCAGAGTTATTGCATTTCCCTGTGCTCTTCACTTGAAGGGAATTGGGGATAGGTTTTTCTTATGCTTCATGCGGTTCACCCTCTCTGATTTTTTTTTAGCACGGAGGATATTGAAACTAAGTTTTGTGGCGTGCGGTTCTCTTGTTGGGTCATTTATTTCGTTATGGAGGTCTGTCCTCTTACCGGTGTGGGCGTCTGGCCACCTTGGGCTTTGAAAAATCTATGGAATTTCCATGGTTAGATCCCCTCTTTTGCAAAGTTTACTGCTTCGACCGGTTCTCTTGATAGAGCTACGTTCTACATAGATTGTGTTTTGTTCGTCCTGCTTGCTTGGCGTGGTTGTGTATGCTTTCGCCGACCTTTAACAGGCTGGAGGTGTCCTGAACGAGTGATGGTTGTCTTGTCTTCGCGTGCTCTTCCTATCTGGTCAGCTACATTTGTTAATGCGGGATATATCGGCGTCTGCCCTCTTCAACATTCTGGTGGCGACCGTTCCATAGGTCAGTCCCCTTCTTCGAGTGCATATATCTTCTCAGATATACTATTTATTTCATGCTTGCGTTCTCTCGTCTGTATTTGTTGTGATGTTCTGCGGGTGCTCGAAGCATGCAGGCTCCACTTCCCCCAAGTGGTATCATGTCAAGCCACCATTTATAGGCTACCACACCTGTCTTGATAGGTTGCAATGCTCTCTCTTGCACCATTGCCCTCCGAGGATAATAGGCAATAAAATTGTTCGGTGAAGTTGACGCAAGAGGCCTCAAAACCCTCAAAGGTTTTGGCGTGGGGTAACAAATGCAAATGTTGGCCTCTTGTGGTGTTTTAGTACACTGCCTCAAGGTCTCTTGATTTTGCACATTTCATCATATCTCTTTTCTTAGTTTCCAAGCAAAATATAGATGCCCCCAGTCTGTTCATCCACTCAAATAGCACTACCTCAAAATCTAAACAACGGCCTTCGTATGTGACATGCCCAGCATGCATCCAATGGGATTGTGGTCCATCGATATACTGCTCCGACGTAATGATAATGCAACTTTACCTTGCGATTCTACCACGCACCATCAATTTTTCATGCCCGGTAGCTCTTTCAGGGCGTCATCTGATTCTATTTAGCAGGTTTCTCTCATTTCGTCATGTATCAGGTTGTCGTCTTTCTTTGAAAAAATAATATATATAGCCACTTGCTTATTAGAGATTAGTCATGGACATGGATGGCAACATTATAGCTCCAGGGTTTGAAAAACTGTTCGGACTCCCTATTCTATTAATTAGATTTTTGTCTTTTAGAAATGCCTGAACATAGACACCTGGGCGCATACATGCATTTGTATTTCAAACCTGCACATATTTAATTTCCTTCAAACCTGTACATTTGATTCATTATCCACTCAAATTTGCCTATGACCAGGTTAACAATATTAATTATACAGTATAGTAATAAATGCAAAGGTTACTGTGCTGCTAGAAAATCCAATGATTCATACTGCCCTCGCAACATTTATTACTCTACCTAAAATATTTTTTTGCCCTGCCCGACACTCTTCCCAAGGATGAATGGGCTCTACCTCTATGTGGGATTCATATTGCATAAGGATCCAAGAAGTATAATAAAATACAGTCTTCTTTGTGTGCCAGGAAAAGCAACGCTTTGTTTGCTAGAGAAAAAAATACACGCCATTTTCAACTTCAAATTCCACGAATAAGAACATTAAAAAAATTCTTGAAAGGAATAATGATGTTAGTATAATACTTAAATATATTTTAAAGAGAATAAAGTATGTTGTCGATAATTGTAACCCAGCTGTAAAATACTATCTACTAAGAATAAGAGCATTGACATATATTTTTCATATTTATGAACAACATAATTTTATATCATCTTTTAACCTTTATGTCATATAAGTTACATACATATCATGGTCATGTATTAACTGTTTAGTCATAATAAAAAATGGTCAATATACTATATTGCTAGTTTTTTAAGTAAACTTTACCAATCGTCCATTTCTCTTAGTGTAAGACTACTTTTACTTAACAGGTACACCATTTACTTATTAATTACTTTGTATTTTGCTACAGTTAGAATGACAACCTCCAAGCCAAATTTTCTGTCATCAAAGTTGTCCTTTGTTCTAGTTTGATAAATCATGAAATAAACATATGGAATTAAACAGTGGTTTCAAATACTTTAGTGAAGGAAATTCTAATCCAACTTAGTGGTTCAAGTTATAGACATCTAGGGTAATGGTTTCATGGTTTCGCAATTTATAGGTGCAAGCAGAAACAACTCAACTAGGGTAATGGTTTGTCAAAGTACAGAAAAAATGTGCACAACATAGAAAATGCAAATCAAATATTCCTTGATCAGAAACAACCCCTAAGTAAAAAAATGAGCTAAATAAAAGGCCATCATTAATTGAAAGCTTTAATATTAAGATTTAAATGGAACCTCCATTTCATAATGTCCGAGGATGGAACTAAGCCTCTCATACCTAATGTGGAGAAGATAAAAATTGGATTGTTTTCGGACTTTAAGACTTGACATTTTTTCCCAGCTAGGATTTGGTGGTTTTTTTATTGAAACTTAGAAGGGGTTAGTTGTTCCATAGTGCCAACAAATTGAAATATATATGTTTCCTGATGGTATTTGTGCCAGCTGATTAAAATATCAATTAGTAGCAATTGTTAAAGCCATTCACCAACAGAAAGCATGCTTCACAAAAAAAATTCCTCACACCTCTCAAAATATGTAGTAGAGTATCATGTATCACAAAAAAAAAAAAACATGCTTGATTCAAAACACCTATAATGCAATTAGAATAAAAGTATTGATAATATATATCTCTATTAACTTGTGATATAAAGATTGAAACAAACATTACTATACAATTCATTCACAATGTCATACAACCGAAAGTTACTTTCTTTGATATATTTGCATCTATTTAATGAAAATCAATAAGAAAAGACACTATCATATCAATCCAGAGATTTGTATCCACACCTACCATCTAAATTGATGAAGTTTTTGATGTAGATAATTCATCATAAACCATTTCCATCTCATTCTTTGTATGCGAAATAGAATAAAAACAAGTTATTAAAGCTACTTTATTTTATGTGTTAGCATTCTTTAGTTGCTTTCATATTGTGCTATGCTTTGTTACCATATTTATTAATTTCCAACAGAAATTTATGTGATATTCGTTGTGGTATACTTCTATGCTGACATGTAGTTCCATGTTAGTATTCACTTTTATATTACGATCTTAAACTTGTTCACTCGCAGCTCCCACTTAATTGAAGTGCGCTCTCTTGAGAATAAGTTCCACACCCACCATCTCTGCGAAGTTTTAGATACTTGGGTTTATTTTCTATAAATCCCTTGCAACTATGATGGAATGGAATGGGAAATAATACAACCTTGATTGATTCCCTCGACGTGGAAAGGCAGGTTACGTTTTCCCAATTTGCATTTTGTATGCATTTTGTGTACATGTTGTGCAAATTTCTTTTTGTTGTGTCAGTTTTAGAATATGAATTTGATACAGAAATTTGGAACAATATGTGACTCTTCTTGCATAAGCAAATCCTCTCCATATTTCATTTGCTTATTTTGATCTTAAATCGATGTGTCAGTTAAGTTTACAAATGCTATTGACACTGACAACAATATTGCGCACTTTCCTTTCTCAGTCGTTTTTCTCTAAGCCACTTTCCTTTCTATAGTTTACTGGTTTTATTGGCAACTACATCCCTAGTTAATAACCTTTTCTTTAGGAATATGAAACACTCCTTTGTCTCTACACTTTATATGCAAAAAGCATCTCTGGTTCAACACTTTCATCTGCTGCAACATCAAAACACCAACGCCAAAGAAAACTGCTCTTTTGATGTCTTTAGGTAATTTGACATGTTTCTTATCTAAAAATATGTATGTAGAAAATATCATTTCCACACCTCTTGCATGAAAATAAAATAGAAACTTTGGTGTATGCTTCCTATGTGAAATTGTTCATCCTTCCATAGACATAAACTGTTGATTGAGTTTGCCCTGTCTCACTATATTCAAACACAATATAGAATCTTAGAAATATTCAATGTTTCATCTTCATTAAGTGTTTCATCTTCATTAGCTCTAGATGACCCCTCTACTAAAGAAAACAATTGAACAATTGCTTGATGTTTTCTTTTTTTTGAACACTACAAATACTCACTGCACATAAACAATTTATGAAACATTCACGCTTTTAAATTTTCTACATTTTATGAGCTACTTAATTTATGTATTGCAATCTATATTTATTTGACAAAAATATACAGCGAATGTGCAGAGTCAAATGCATGGCACGAGATGGTCCAATGTCCTTGACCTTAACACAGATCTAGACCTTGCTCCATGCGGGGAAGGAAGGAGAGTACCGCTCTCTTCAACAGTAGCACTGAAAACTTCACGTACATCTCAAAAAACAACTTACAGGAAAGCTGTACTTTGATGGCTGCGTTTCACTGACAGAGCTCAGAAACTTAGTTTAATTTCTACAAGACTGTTGCAGCTTGGCAGCTACTGCTAACAGTGCTCCCTAGATGGTGTTGCAGCTAGCTGTTACTGCTAGCAACACTTAACACGCTTAATTCCACTAGCTACAACTGCTGACATCACTCACATCTCACACACAACTCTGTTGTAGCTCACTATTTTTCATTGATTCGATGACCCCTGCGTCCAGAAACTTATTACACACATTCTATTGAATAAATAAACAACATTCACACTAAAACTTGAGCTGCTACAGCAACTTGACATAAAAAAAATTAAAACTTAGTTTTTCCAGAAATAGAGTAAAAATACAAACACAGTAAATTTCAGAGTTTCAACTCTATAACAATTTCTCTATTACGTTGTGTCTCACTATGTGTTAAAACACGATTACAAGATGGGTATATATACTACTTCTATTAAGTCGGTCATTAAATTGCTAATTGACCCTTCAGATAACAAAACGAAATTCATAATTTATGATTTACATACTGACAAAAAATAAAATATTGCGCTGCCTCTTCAGGAAAATTAGATGTGATTTGCTGGCACTGTTCTGTTGCAGCAAAATGACTTTTGATAATATAAATAATCTACTGTTCTGTTGCAGCAAAATGACTTTTGATAATATAAATAATCTGATGTTTGTAGTGTGTCGATGAGGCGGTTTGCGGCCCTTCAACATTCTGGCAGTTGCAATCTGGGTGGTGATGCCCCTTCAAGAAATGTTGCAGCCGACGGTGGAGTAATTAACAAAATTTCAACATTTTCCCCCTTAATTACTACACTCAAAAAACAAAATTTTGTAACACTTGATTTCTGTTAGAGCTTACAAACTCCAATGTTTTTCCTATGAAGCTCAAACAAATATTTTCCCAATGGTTTTGTAAACAAGTCCGCAAACTGATTTCTTGATGTGTAAAATTCTACATTGATTTCATTGTTGTTTATTAGTTCACGAAGAAAATGATACCGTGTATCAATATGTTTATTTCTTTTGTGAAAGACATGCTTTCTTGATTGTGCAATAGTTGAGTTATTATCACAAAAAATTGGAGTTGGTTCATTTTGTTCATGTTGTAACTCACAAAGAGTTCTTCTCATCCATACTGTTTGATATGCAGCTGCTGTTGCTGCAACATACTCTGCCTCAGCAGAGGATAGTGTCACTATGGGTTGCCTCTTTGATGCCCATGCTACTGATCTCGATCCAAAACTGAACACATATCCAGATGTGCTCTTTCTATCATCAATAGAACCTGCAAAATCACCGTGAGTGTATCCAATCAACTCAAAATTTGAATTAGATGTATACTGGATACCAAAATTTGTTGTTCTGGCAATATATCTTAGGATTCTTTTTCCATCTTGCCAGTGGGTACGCTTTGGTGTTTCCATAAACCTTGAAATCAAACTTACTGCAACCATTATATAAGGTCTTGTTGCAGTTAAGTACATGAGACTTCCAACCAGTCTCTTATACATTTTTGGATCAACTTTTGACCCATCATCATCCTTACTAAGCTTTGTGCCAATTGCTATTGGAGTTACAACTGGCTTACCATTCAGAATTCTGAATCTTTTCAATACATCATTTGCATATTTAGACTGACATATAAAAATGCCATCTTCAGATTGAGTTACTTCAATACCAAGGAAATATTTCATCAATCCTAATTCAGTCATCTCAAATTCTGTTTTCATGGCTTTCTTGAACTCATCTACAAAAAGATCTCCAGTGAATATCAATGGCATCCACATATAAACAAACAATCAGTATTTTACCTTCTTGGTTAACCTTTGTATACAATGTTGGTTCACTTGGACTTCTGCTGAATCCTTCACCATTCAATTTACATGATGGACCCGCTGGAGGTCACTTTTTAGGAGACACAACAACACACAAGATTCTTAGAGCTGGATATTACTGGCCGACATTGTTTAAAGATGCTCATGCTCATGTTAGAAAGTGTGATACTTTCCAAAGGAGTGTTGGGAGCTGTTGTAATCTCACAGATCACATAGGGTTACCAATAATACACATTAATACAGATATACATAACAGAGACAAGAAACAAGAACAAGTAAGTAGAATAATAGATTATATTATAGTGAAAGGGTCCATACAATACAGAGAACTGAACCGAGTTCTCATCTGGCTCGACAACCTAATATATATGATTTACAAACAGTTACAAATAACTACCTGTCGGTTCACTCAACCGACACGACCTTAGGTGGCCGACCTAATCTCTCATTAATCGACTGACCGACTTAGTTGGCTAATCGACTAAGTCGGCTATCGTTCAAGTTGGCATACCGACTTGCTCCTCCAACATCTCCCCCACGAACAAAACGTTTCTTCATCCCGAAGAAACAGGGAGGTACCAAAATTTATTTGTCTGTCTAAGTAGTTATTCTTGTGCTTGATCTTCATGGGCTGTGAAGTCTGATGGTTGGTCTTTTCTGTATGCAGACTTCGACAATTGCTTCAGCTGTCACTACCAGCTGATGTTGAAAATCTGTCCAACTCTGCAATATTTTTGGTATGTCGATGGTTAGTGTAGTTAGACTTGATAGGATCGACATTTTCTCTTGAATGGAAATTTCAGCTATTCTTTCCATGTCGAGACCCATAAACTGGTCCTTTTTCTCTACTGTCTCCAGCAGACGTTTCATTTGTGGGCAGATGATGTCTACTTTTTCTAACTTTGGAATGGCTTGTTGCACCCACAAATGTGCTTCTCGCTCGAGCTTCTGTAGTTTGGTTGTTTCAAGCACTATTTGGTCTTCAATTGTGCATCTGAGTGCTTCGTCAGTGCTTTTCCTCTTCTCTAGTGCTTGGATCTCTTGTCGGGTCTGCCTGGTTTGTTTATAGACTTGCCCATAGTAAGCAGGCCAGTCTCGCAATACTTCTTCTGTAATGACAGACTCCTCCATGTGATCTTGCAACACCTTGTATGTTTCTGCAAAGGCTGTGTGCTGCTCCATCCGTAGTCGGACAATTTCTTCTTTCTGCTCCTCTTTTGTGTCTTGAATTTGTGCCTGTAGTACCGACACCACGCTCTCAAACAGCTGATAAGCTCTTTCTAGTGGTTTGTCGGTGTCAACCTCTGCTGGTCTTGGTATCACCCTTTGTACAAGGCTTCTACATTTGTTGAGAAACTCGACTTGTTCTTTTTCATTGTTGTCGAGCTCCTTATGTCTTTGTTGGCTCCTTGTCTTTGCTTCAATTGGCAGTGTTTTGAGGAGTTGTCTTAGCTCTGCATCTTTCAACTTGGTTGCATCGACCGCAGTGGTCGACCCAAGTTGACTGATGTGGACCATTGTTGTCTGTCCATGATGGTCCTTCTTCTTTTTCTCCTTCTTCTTGTGCTTCTGTGTTTCTACTTGTTTCGGCACCTGTGTACCTGCAAGAGTCAGGTTTGGATTGTCCGTTTGATGGGTAGCAGTGATTGATAGTATTTTTGTTTGAGTCGATTGGATGATTGTTGCATCTGGTTGGTTGGATATAGGGGGTCCAGAAGTGGATGTGGTTGGTGCAGCTGGTTGAATTAGAGGTTCTGAGTCGGGGGGTGGTGGTGATGGTGTTGGTGAATGGTCGGGTGTGATTGGATTGGTGGAAGTGTGGTCGGGTGATGGATTGTGGATCTGAGGTGGTGAGTTCATGTCAGAGAACAGTTGGTCGATTTCTTGACTTATGTCCTCCATATTTTCTCCTTCCTCATCGCCGGTCGGTTTAGAAGCTGGTAGGTGGGGTTCGGGTTCAGTTAGAATGATAGATGTGGTCTGACTTACGACAACTTCAGCTTCTTTGTTGGGGTTCCTTTGGAACATCGAGCTTATTATTGCCATAGTCTTCGGCCTCTGGAGTACTTGGATAGGTTGGGAAATGGGTAGTCGGGATCCACCGACATCGAACAAAGGTGCTTTGGTAGAGAGCTTCTACACCGTGGCGAATATCTTAGGCAGTGTTTCAATGTATGCCTGGAGGTCTCTGTCACGGTCGAACTTTTCCTTCACAACCTCCGACATAGCATTCTTGCATAAGTCGAGTGGGCTTATTGAAAGATGTTCTGGTATTAGTTCTTTTATTATTTTTGTCGGAGATGGAGGCGGGGGTGTAGACACGAGATCCACAACATTTTCAGTGGTCAAAGTGTGTGTGCTCTTCGCCTACTTTGGTTGACCTGGCTGTGCCCCTGCCTCAACAAATTTCTGAAATTGGGTTTCCATTGGCACTTTGTTTGCTGTGGCATCTTCTATTATGTCGAGGCCCATAGCTGCCAGTTCCTCCTCATATTCTGAAGATTTTGCAATGATAAGCTTGTGCTTACCTTTCCCTTGTTGTTGTTGCTGTGTTTTCTTCCTTTTCTTGAGGATGCTATCTCTTTCGACGATTTGGTTATATTTTCTTTAGTGGTAGCATACTTTGGATTTTCGGTTTCTATCTCTCCCCTTGGCTTTTGAGTCGGGATGAGATTTTCTTCAGCCGGATTGGTTACCTGCTGTTCTGCGTGTGTCTCTTCTCTTTGTGTCGTCCGAGGTTTGATTATGATTTACAGTCGACCAGGGCCTTCGACCGGTGTCTCCTTTGACACAAAGGTACTAATGTATAGGTTAAGCTCATAATCCTCCTCCTTCTCCTGGTCTGTCAGTGGTTCCTCTATTGAGAAGTCTGTTTCCTTTGCCTTTGCTAGTATTGGTACTTTTGTTCTCGCCTGTCGAGATAGCTCCTGAAAGATGTCTTCAACTGCTGGATAGTAGTCGAGGGTTTTTGCATTTGTTTTGGCGCCCTGCATGTACCACACCGCAATATGGTCAAATTCTGGCTGAATGTGGGCCTTTTTAGGCAGAATTCTTCGGATGTTCTGAGGCACCCTCCATCTGGTTGTGCAAACTTTTAGCTGCTGGAGCTAGTTTTCCAACAACACTTTTCCATTTGCAAATTCCTTCATTGTTCCACTCTGGGCGAACGGTTTGAACCTCCACATATGAAATCTTGTCGGCTCTTGAAATTGCTTGTCCCCGACAGGGCGCAAAGAGTACATTACTATCCATAAGATAAGGGACGAGAACCTGATAATTCCTTCCATCTCTTGGTATTTTTCACAGATGTTTTTGATCATGTCGACGACATACTCAGCCCATCTGTATACCTTTCTGTTGGTTGCAATGGTTTCTAATACCTCCAACATATCCAGTTTGAGGTCGCTTCCATGACCTGCCATTATGAGTGTCATGGCTATGATTTTGGCCACAATCTGTGGTGTTCGAGCTGTTATTGTTAGTTTTTCAACATTTAAGCTAGCATTATGATAAGATCTTTTCACTGAGAGAATAACAAGCACATCAATCACATAAGCACATCACAAGAGACAAGAGACACAAAGATTTTAGGAGGGGAAACCATAAATGGATAAAACCCCTCAACTTCCTCTAAGATAGTATCACCACAAGATGTGATCCCAAAACAGTAAGATGACCTCCCAACACAATAGCAGCCTTCTGTCTTCTGTCAAGCCAAAGAATTTCCTTCTCCAAAAGTGCGCCACACTTGAGAGAGCAAGTGATGTGAGTCACAAGTGATAAATAGAGAGACACACACTCTCTATTTATATTAGTCCGTTCACTTGAATTTCCATTTCACACGTAGGCTCGACTTAATAATTACTACTCGAGCCTACACCTTAATTAGTGTATAATAACTCAAGTGCCCCATAACTGTGGGGACTTACCTAATGACTTGATATGACTTGATTACATTATTAATCCTCCCGATCGGAACATCGGGGCATGACCACATGACTCAAATACATAATAGAAGCATCCCGGAATAAACATCGGGTTACAATATATGAAATACATAGAAGAATACATTCCGAAGTTACATATACATCAACAGTTATGTGGCTAATCATCAACCCTTTTGAGTTTTTTCCTGATGCTGACCCTGTTCGTTCTTCGACTAGTCCTTCTTTTATACCGACTGGTACTAGGTCTCCTTTGTTTGACAGACCTATCAGTTTGTAAATAACTTTCCCAGAGATGTCGACTGGTTGATCGAAATAAAATCGACCGTTGTGGTACCGACTTATGATAAACTTTACCGCTGTTTCTTTTGTGCCACCGAAACTGGCCATGAGTGGTGCATTGACATAATTTACAATGGAACTGTGTTGTAATTTCTCTGCAGCTGGGGCAGGTTTCTTGTCAATGTACGCCCATTCTTTTATCTCGGCCCATAGTTTTGCCCATGAACCCTCCTGCACCTTAGCATTCTTGATGTTCTTCAGTCTTCTTACTAATGGTGTCTTCACAGTCTGTAGTTCCTTGGTTTTGGTTGAGGCTTTGGTATGTTTTAGTGCCATCTTGTCGGTTTGAGGGTTGATTTTACTATGGTGCTCTTGGTTTTCAGTCGCTTGGTTGCTTTGATGCTCTCTCTGTTTGAATTGCGGTAAATGATCCTTTGGTGGTTCAGTATTTATAGTGGATGCGTTGGATGTTTTTGTCGATGAGTGTATTAATGGCAGATTTGATGGTCCAACGAAAACACTTGAGTGTGCGTTAATGGTGCTTGGGTTTTGGCGCTCGAAGTCATGAATGCGTGATGGGACTGTCAAGGTAGTCGGTCAATGTCGGTTATGAAAATGGTCGATGGTGTTATATCGATGGGTATGATGTCGGTGGTCGAAGTGGTGATTCCCTGTCATTCTTTTGTGCGTGTATCAGTACTATTTTCCTTTTTGGATTTTTTAAGATTTTTATAGCTTTTGTTTAACTGTTATGGTCGTTATATGTTTTTTTTAAGATGGATTTGTTTTAGTTTTTGTAGCGTTTTAGTCGAGCCCCATTAACGAGTTTCCGAAATACTATGCCTTATAACGTCCTTAGTCGGATTGATCCGTTGGTATGTATCTCTTCGATAATATAGGGTCCCATCAATTATGTATGTAGCTTTTTAGGTTTTCCTTTCACCCGACTATTGTATAATAAGACAAAGTCTTCTACCGACAGATTTTTGTTTTTGATGTTTCTATCGTGCCATGCCTTTTGTTGTTGTTTTTGGATTTCTTAATGTTGGATCACGAATAGTCGGTGTTTTTCAAGTTTACGTAGTTGCAATAGTCGGTCCTTTCTTCCTTGTTCGATATCGACATGTAAAAATTCTGCGATTATAGGTATCTGTTGTCGAAAGTGTAGAGGAATTACTGCTTCTTGTCCATAAACTAGTCGAAACGGTGTTTGGTCGATTGAATGCTTGTATGCCATTCTGTATGCCCATAGTACTATATGTATCTTTTCATCCCAGTTGTCTTTATCAGCATTACATATTTTTGTTAATCCTTTTGTTAATGTTTTGTTAAATGCTTCAATTGCCCCATTCGATTGAGGATGGTATGCTGTACTCCGACGGTGGTCGATTTGGAATTGGTCTGTTAGTGTTTTAATAGTTTTATTTATGAAGTGTGTTCCCTGGTCACTGATTAGGGTTAATGGACATCCAAATATGGTAATGAGTGTCAAAACCCCAAATTTTCACAAAAATTTAAAATTTTGAGATAACAATAAATGCTAAAATCTGCGGTCAGCTAACAGTTTGCATAAAAGAAACAGTCAAGTAAATAGTTTCACTAAATTCTAATTCAATAACTTAACAGTTTGTATTTCGTAACAAGAATAAAATCTTCTTGTGTGCTGTTTGCTTCAGTTTACTGATTAGTCTTTTCATGTCAAGTAAGTGGAATCTACTTTTGAATCCGAGGCTTACTTAGCAATCGTGCTAATGCAGATGAATACTGATTCTTATAGGTTTACATGTATGATCGATTGAGTATATATTAAACGATCTTTTAAGTGTCAGCAATATTTTATTTGCAATTTAAAAAAAGCTTAGTAATTAAGCTACTAAGCTCTAGACCACTCCTGTAAGGTAAAACCATTTGGCTTCCTTCAGTTTTTTTTCAAGTAGTCAAGTTCGGAAGTAAGTAACGACAGTACAACATGTTCGCGACTCTAAACATTAGAATCTTAGTTACAAGTATTTCTACTTTAGTTTATGTAATTTGTAATGTTATAATAATCGTTTTTATCAACATTTAAGTAATAGTACATTATCTTGACTGAGTAACAATTATCCCATGATTTGCTTCTGCAATAAAACTTACAGTTTGATAAACTTGGACCATATAAGTTCTATTGTATAAACTGCAATCTATCAAGCCTTCCTTAAAAAAATCATTGTTTTACCTATACTTTAATTTTCCTATTAAACCCTGAGATTCTAATAACTTTTGGACTCAAAAGATTCATTCCTATTCTAGTTATCTTGTTTAGTTTTATAACTATTTATTACTCAATTGTCCTTAGTACTTTCCAATTTGAGTCGCAACTCAAGATTCATCAACGTAATGTTGCTATGAACTATGTAGCAAAATTCCATAGCAGTACTCTTACGATAAGTTTTTTTATCACTTCAAGGTTCTGTTATTGTTGAGTTGTTAGATTATGTGAGTCTCAAAGACATGCATAAACTGTTTTTTGAAAGACATTTAATCTCTACTTGGTTTATGATCATAAACGTAATCAAAATAGAGTTTATAACCCTTGCACTAATGCATTATGCCCCTCATAACATTATGACTTGTTATATTGTTATTGCAAGAGATTACAAAGTATAAACTATAGTTTTATTACAAGGACAAACTATAGTTGTTTATTGTTTAGCAAAAACTCTCCCAACACAATATTTAATTTCTTATCTATATTAAAGACTTAAACTTTGATCTTTATCTATAAACAAGACATAAATTAATTGATTTATATTCCATCATAAAGAATGTTTAGAGAATAGTTATGCAACCATTTTTATTGTTATTGTGATGTTATGATATGACAATATAATGTTATTGGTAGATTGTATAAATAAAATCTGGCTTTAAACTAAGATTTATAAATGACACTATTAGTTAGGTCAATGTAACCTTCACGTTGATAATTTGTCACTATACTGCATATTATAATGTGCAAATGATTTAAGATTTGGATAGCGAATTATTGGGTTGTCATTATGGTTTACTTCACGCTCCAATGATCAAATAATTTGGATTATTGTTGTTACGCAGGAGCTATAGGACACGACCTTCGTTGCATGGATTATTTTTTTGCTACGTGGTCGATTCCTGCCCATGCATGGGAAATATATAATGCTACTGAAACCTAACCATTATCATTTATGTCTCGCAGTTTTTGCTGGCTCTATGGTTGCTTGGCTTGTCTCCCATGGCGGCCGTTGTTCCTCCTGGTTCTGGTTGTCTTGTGCAGTGTTTCCATGCTGCGTTTCTCAATAGTGCATGGTTTTAAAAGCCATTCCACTGGCTTGGTTCTCGGTCTGCGACTTGTGGCGGTTACTACTGCTCGTGACTTGTTATCTGTGTAGTTCTTCTTTCGCTGCCTTCGTAGTTTGCAATATACTTCAGTTTCTGGTTACTGTTCTCTAGGCTCGCCAAAGTGTGAGGTATTTACCTTGCAGACTGTTGGGTCTTCGCTTGCATAGCCTGTAGGTGACAGTGCTTCGTTACGGCTGCTCGTCATTTTCTTCTGTCAGGTAAAATAATAGTTTAGTTCATTTACATCATTGCCAATTTCACTTTGCTGTTACAGTAGATGCATTTGTATATTTAATTGACAGTGGTTTGTTGTTTTGCTGTAGGTGCTTGCCATTGTAAAGCTTGTACAAATAAAAGAAGGACAGTCCTTTACAAAGGCCGTGGCTCATGGTTCAAACTCGGGTAAGCCCCGTGGTCCAAATGATGGATTTTCACTCTGCTAGCGTTAGGGTAGTCGTTGGACTCACCCAGGGTTTTGGAAAACCCTCCCTTGTCTCACCACGAGTTATGTTATTGTTTTAATGTTTTTACAGATTGTTGTTTAAATACTTAAATCAAACCCTTGCTAGGGTAGACTTGATTTCTATTGAGCACTATACTTAGTTGAAGCTTGGGCTTACGACCGGGTTTAAGTTTGTAAATTTTGTAATGACTGTGCTGTCAGTAGACTTGTTTGGTTTAACAATGTTTTAGATTAGACTTTGTGTAAAAAGTTAGGGTTTTACCCTTCTTGAATGTAATGAAGTTTATACTCTATTTGCGTATTCTGTAAGAGTTTATAAATAAAAACTTAAGGTTGATACTTACAGCCTTAACTTAATTCTTGCTTGTTTGATTGGAAAAAAATGGATTAGGGTTTGACTTTTAAAAACCCTTGTGTTGATATAAATTATTCTTGTTATAATAATTATTTAGTTTTCTATTTGTCCTTAAAGGACTGTGAATAGATTATTATTTGTCCTTCAAAGGACTGGGAGCAATTATTTTAAATTGGTTATTAATAATTACATAATCTATGTGAATTTTTGTTTTAATATTTTGGTACTTGTAAATGTAATAATTTTTAAGGGTATTAACCCTGACATTTATTTCTATAGATGTATGCTGATAGTAAAAGAAAGGGCACAGTTTCTTTATAAACACATTTTGTATAAGTTGATCAGTAATGTGTTTCATTTCGGTGCATAATATTTTTAGTTGGTTGTTTAATAGTTTTTAAAAGAATTAACTTGTGTTTAACCTAGGGTACTACAATATTTAAAATACAAATAGATTATGCTCAAAATATGAGCTAGGGTTTATTCCCTTCCAACATTTATAGAGTATTACTTCCTGGTTGTTATCTTGTAAATTTGATTCCTGTCACACAGTTTTCTTCAGTTTGTTTTTATGAATTATTAATTTATAAACATCACTGTTTATTGTTAATAATAATATTACTTGTATTTATAATATTATTATCTATGTATAATATATCCTCTTAAGTTTATGTTGGTATTTATTTGTATAATAAATAAGATTGAGAGTAGTCCATAACAAATGTGTTTATTTAATAAAATTGTTTCTGTAGGCTTACTGAAAGAATATAAGAACTCTCTTACTTGTCAATACTCTTTACGTCTATATTGTCTGTAAATGTATAAGGACAGTTTCTTATTAGTGATAATTTAAGCCTAAGTTAATACTATAATATTTATCAAGTTCTTGTTTAGAGTTCCGATAGTTGCAAGTAAACTAGTTAACACTAATGGAAATGAGATAAACTATCTGTATTACTTTTACATCTTTTCTTAACATAGATGATAAACATAAACATTCATCTAGTAATACTAGTTCTTCTCTTTCAGTATAATGTACAGTTTATATAAGTAGATACTGTGTAGAAAATGAATTATATACTTAGACATACTATTTTCAGTAAATAATAAGATTCGTGTTCTTTTCTGATATTCTAAATACACACTCTAGTTCTGACAACATCTCTACAAAACAAATTAATAAATTTTCTAGAAAACAACTATCTACTGAAAAGAAACATTTCAATACTTTGAAAAACATAAGTATTCTATTCATTCATATTCCTATCACACTTCATTTATTTAAACACACTAGCTGTGCTAGAGTACGATCTGGATTACTCTAGATGGGGAAAACCACAGGTAGGATTTATCTTTCATCAAAGTACAGATTCAACCTAGAAATAACTAAGAGATTTCAACTTAACAATTTACAGCATAACATGAAATCATTCATTGTTTGTTCACCCACAGATATAAAATATAACACAACAATTAAAAGATAATGGAACCCGTCTTTTAAGCTAGATGACAACAGTAATGGGAGGCCGTTCCTCCCTACCAACTCCTGGAGAGCGCTCAAACAACGACTTCTCAGGACCCCCGAGCCTGTTCTGGTCTCCTTGGTTGGAACTAGGTGGAGCAAACAACAAAGTACTAGTCCTAATACTTAATACCAACTCTGCATATTGCAGTAAGATCTTTCAGCTGCAAAGCTGTACTATATCATCTTCCTGCAGTTTTACCCCTCAACACCTTCATCAAAATTTCCCTTCCCAATGAATTCCTTGAAGTGCATTCACCTGAATGATTCTTCTCCTGGAATGAGCAGCCTCAGCTCTATACATTGGGTACTTTTTATTAAGATTGCCTAGGTCTTTTTGGGTTAGTTGTCATTAATTGAGCCACCTGCTCTGATCCCACTTTCTTAGGGGATCATGACCCCAAATGTTGGGAGGTTGCCACCTGCAACATAGGAAGTGTTTGAAGATGCTGCCACTTGTTTTTTTTCTCTCCACCTAGTTCCCTCCATCAACTTGACCAGTAACACTCTTTTTAACTGCTCTCCCAAGCTGTTGTCTCCACTTTTATTTATTTAAAATTAAAATATTCAGAATTACATTCCACATCTTTGACTCTGCTGAGTCATTAGTTTCAACTTAGCATTAAATTTAACATAATGTCTTGGAATAAAATCAAAATAAGATAACATTATTTTACAAAATTGGGGCATGTGACAATGATATTCTCATAGATAAATTTAGCAGCTATCTCGCTGGAACATGTGTTGAATGGTTTTGCCTCTGCCCATTTGGTTACGTATTCGACTGCAGTTATTATGTACCTTGCACCTGTTCTTTTTGCTGGTATAGGAAATGGTCTTATGAAGTCGATAGCCCAAATTTCGAATGTCAAACTTGGGTTTACTGATATCAGGGGCATTTCTGTACTAGGCAGGGGTCGACCCAACCGTTGACATCTGTCACATTGGCTTACAAAATTTTTGCAATCTTTGTGGAATGTCAGCCACCACAACCCTATTTGTTGAATTTTCTTTGCAGTTGTGTCTGCTTGGAAGTGTCCTCCAACAGGTTTGTAATGTGCTTCATGCATGATATTATTTCTTTCATGTTCCAGTACGCACCTTCCGAGAATGTCGTCTAACCCCGTTTTATATAGGAATCCATTTATGAGACTATATGGTGCAGCTTTCATGGCTAAGATTTGTTTCTTCTTCGTACTCATGCCTTCTGGTGCTTGTCCATCTTCTAAAAATTGAGCTATTTTCTCTAACTCTCCCGGGGTTTCTTCTATTTGAAATAAATGTGCATTCGGTAAGTCCTCTTCGACTCCTGTCGGTTCCTCCCCTGTGTCGATTCGGGATAAGTGGTCGGGACCGACATTTAGCTTACCCGGTCCGACAATGACTTCGAATTCAAATTCTTGGAATAGAATTAGCCATCGACAAATTCTTCCATTGTGTAGAGGCTTATTTACGAGGTATTTTAATGCTTGATGGCCAGTGTAAAAGATGAATGGATTAGCTAGTGGATAGTGTCGATATTTTTGTAGTGCAAAGACCATTCCTAATGCTTCTCTTTCGGTTGTCGAATAGTTTCTTTCATCTTTGTTTAGTTTCCTGCTACTGTAAACTATAGGATAGTCCATTCCATCATCTCCTGGATGAGTTAGGATTGCTCCTACTGCTAGGCTTGATGCAGCGATGTGAACATGGAATTTGATCGACCAGTTTGGAAACCTTAGGATAGGTGCTTCAACTAGCTTTCTTTTTAGTTTTTCGAATGATATGTTGTACTCCTCTGTCCAATTAAATTCCTGATCATCTCTTAGCAATTCTTCCAATGGGCATGTCATGTTTGAATAATGTCTTATGAATTTTCTATAGTATCCTGTATGACCAAGTAGTACCCTAACTTGTTTCAGATTCATAAGCGGTTTTAAGTTGAGGATGATTTTTATTTTTGCGAAGTCGACTTTAATACCTTCTTTACAGAGGATATGCCATAATAGTATTCCTATAGGAGTTAAAAATATGCACTTCTAGATGTTTAGTGATAGTTGGATCTGTAGACATTGTTCCAACATAAGTCTTAGCCATTTACAATGGTCCTTTAGTGTAGAGTATATTGTCCAATCGTTGAAATATAGTTCCATTGTTTTGTAAATGTACTCCTGAAATGTTTTAACCACAATCCTTGAAAATACTGTAGGTGCATTTTTAAGTCCAAAAGGCATAACCCTGTAAGCAAATGAGCCAAATTCACATACAAATGTTGTCTTTTTTAGATCTTCTTTGGCTATTGGTACTTGATTATAACCTAAGAATCCATATGTAAATGAATAGCATTCATGTCCTGCTACCTCATTTAAGATTTCATCTGCATAAGGAGTTGGAAATGGGTCTCTTAATGTAACTTTATTGAGTTCTCTAAAGTCGATACAGATCCTTAGCTTGGTTGGATCATGTTTCTTTGGTTGAATCACCATTGAACTTGCCCATTCTAATTGGTCAATAGGGTAGATGATTCCTGCTGCAAGCATGTTATCAACCTGTTTCTTGACTATCTCTTTGTATTTGTGAGCTAGTTTATATGGTCATTTCTTGACAGGTCGAACATCAGGTTTTCTGTCGATCTTCATTTCGCCTATTTCATGTACTAGACCTTTAAGATCCTTATAGTCCCTAGCAAATACATCTTGAAATTCTTTCAGTAGGTTTGTAATCTCTGTTGTTTGTGCTTCAGACCAGTAGTCTCCATTTTTTGCTATTTTTTGTCAATCATCATTTGATATGTCTACTTCTCTAGTTTTAATTTTAACATCTAGCCACTCCGGTGCTTTAGCTTCATTGATTGGTCGAATTCCTTCCTTAAAATGTGAGAATGTGGTAGGGAAGTCTGCTGTAGTCATTCGGTCGTTATCCTCCTTGTCGGTTGTTTCAACTTTGAGTACTGTGCGAATAGGTTTGGTCGTTTCGACATGATTTGATTTCCATCTAAAACTTTTCCCTTCCAACTTTTCATTTTCCAACTATAGTCTTGTTGACTGTGGTATTGTCCCAGTTTTCTATGTTGTTACAGTTTATTGTTGGTCGGTTGTCCCTTAGGGTTTTGTTTTCTGTCGGTTGTAAGAATGCTTTGATCTATTTTGCAGTTTCGACCAAATTCTCATTTTGGGGTTCAAAGTATAAATCTTTGATAAAATTTTCTTTAAGTTCATGCCATAGAAATGTTTCACCCCGAGCTTCTTCCATCTTGTACCATTTGTTCGGTAAGTCGATGAGTGTTGATGGAAATAAGTGTGGCCATGTACATTCATCCTTATATCCCATTGTTCTCCATTCTTTTTCACATATCTTTATATGGTTTTTTGGATCCTGTCCTTGGGTAAATATAGGTATATGAGCCTGGTTGGTTAACTTGTTTCCTCCAAACCTTTCTACAAAATAAGTTGAAGCTATTGTCCATGTCTGTAGTCTTGACTGATGGGTATCCCACCATCTAGTAGCTTGTCCTGTAAAAGTTTCTACTAAACTTTGTAGTCGGCCATGTTCACCGATGTTCCTAGATACTTGCTCTACATGCATAATTGATGATTCTCTTTCTTTATACCTTGGGATTTTTGTGGTATTTATGTTTGTTGGTTGTAATGTAGGATATTCCCTAATTTTCTTTTCAAATATTTTTGGGATGCTGGACACCACAAAGCATTGTTTGACTGGTTTCTTCTGTACTTTTTGAATAGTCCAGCATCCTCTTGCTTTTGTTTCATAGTTTTCAACCTCCCAATCATATAGTTTTGCATCTGAATTGTATCCTATTGAGTCTTGGTTTTCTACGTAGAGTTCACCATACGTATTAGGTTCTGTGCAATCTTCATTATTCTGTATCTGATATAGTTGTCGGATGTCAACTTCTTCATCAATTGGTTTTGTCCAAGGTTCTCCTTGGGATGGATGAATAGGTACTATGACTTTTTGTCCATTTCCCTTTAATTTGATTCTTTCTTTGTCCAAGGATATCGAGGCTTTCATTTTTCTTCCCCAAGGTCGACCTACTAACACTGGGAAGGAACTGGATCCTTCCTTAGGGTCAATAATTTCGAAGTCGACTTTAGTCGATATACCTTTTATCATTGTGTCGACATTTTTCTAGACTCCAATAGGTTCAATTAGGCTTTGGTATGCCAGTTTCAGATGTATGCCTGATTCATATAATTGAGGTTTGCCTAACTGTTCCCATGTGTCTCGAGTCATAATATTTACCTGTGATTCGAAATTGAGTACAACTTGTCGGACATGGTATCCTTCAATTTCCAAGTCGACAAGTGGGTTGGCATCACTTTTATCTTTTTGGTTTAAGCTGCAGATATTCTTTGTTTGTTTTTTGGTGTTTTTGGTTTTGTTTTATTTTATACAGTAAGTCGATGAATTGTGATATTGTTTTATCTTTCTGTACCAACTGTATTAGCTCTTTTACTGTGTCCTGTTGATTATCATCTTCTTCTTCCTGTCGAGCAAATTCTCTAAATGTATTTGTTGCATCTTTATATAATTGTTTTTCTTTAACTGGGTCAGGATAAACGTTTTTTTCTTTTATCTTGCTTATTTGGGGGTTATCATTCCCAGTTTTTGTCGCTTGTCGGGTTACGATATGTAAATTCTTTGTATTGATAATATCATGTTTTTGCACACACGACAAGACATTAACATTCTTCTTTTTATTATCTTTTCAAGCATAATAGGGCAATCCTCTAATGAGTGATCCCTGATCCGTCGGACCTCAACTTTAGTGCATTAAAAGTTTGTTGTAAAAGAATGCATGCAACAGGTTAATTAATGGACAGTATTAGCATAAATTAAATGCTCAGAACAAGAATGAAAACCACAACACTGATAGACAGATACAAGGAAGAAAACACAGAAACAGAGTCACAAATAGAAGTTGATAACGGAGTTCACCCCCTCCACTGGGCTACGTCTCCGGGTCCCTCTCCAATGGGTACCGATCCAATTAATGGCTTTAAATGGTACAAAATGGTTCTGGCATCAACTTCAGCATTTGCAGAAACAGAATGCTGGACAGGAAGTATTCAGGACCTCCACTCTGGAACTTACAACTTGGACTTCAAAAGATAAAGAAGCCAAACTATAATAGAGAAATGGTCGACTTCTAAATACAAACAACACTCTGGATAAATTGCAGCAAAACTCTCCTGCTATCTTCTGTCTCTGTCAAAATTAACTACAGAAAATTGTAAAACAGAAGGCTGAACAGAAAGTCTTCAAGACTCCTCTCTGGAAATTACAATCGGGTCTTCAAAAGGAAAAGAAGCCCACATGTAATAGAGAATGGTCGACTTTATATTAACATCATCTGGAATAATTTTACAGCAAACTTTTTTTTTCTCCCATATTGGCTGAAAAATTGGAATCTCCTGTGGCTAAACTAGGCTGGAACCCTTATATCGTGGCTAGAATCGAGCTGTTGAAGCGTTCAGTGGAAGGAATCGTCACCGGTTCGACTCGCCAAAACGTTACCAAAGAGTCTGTTTCGCATCCTCCTGCCAAATGCCAACTCGTTCATCATAACCGACCGTTCCCTATTCCCCCAACGTTACCAACATGCCGTTCATACTTATCCAAACATGGCAACAAAATTGTGCCAACTATGATACCTGCCAGAGCGTTACTCATCTGCCAAGATGGAACCAAAGAACCAAAAGAGCGCTACCAATGCGTCTGTTCATTCCCTGAAACACGGCATCAAGACTGTGTACCAAACTGCAAAAATGGTTTTGAGTCGGAAGCTTTAGTCATCGACGCGTCCGCCATTGCGAAAGAGGATAAGCAACGGGCTTCGATTTTACTTTGATGAACTCTGACTCAATCGGCTGTCGGTTGGTTTTCGAGTCAGAAGATTTAGTTACTTCAGTTTCCGCAGTTGCGAATGGCGCACCACTTCTTTCTCCGATTCCGTCGAGTTATTTCGTCGATCTTTTAAGTTTTGGGCTTTCGCCGTTGCGGCTGCCGGAAGCGTTATTCTTCTGATCCAGATTGTGCCCGCCGTTGCGGACTGCCTATTGCTTCGACTTCCGATCCACACTCCGAGCGTCCTTTAAGTTTTCGCCGTTGCGGAAGGGAGAAGGCTTGTGAGCCCCGCCATTGTGGAAGGGGAAAGGCTTCCGTCCTCCGATGTTGCGGAAGGAAGATCTCTTCCGATCTCCGTCGTTGTGGAAGGGGATCCCTTTCGACTTCCACTGTTGCAGAAGGAGATCCCTTCTGACCTTCGCCGTTGCGGAAGGAGATCCCTTCCGACCTTCGCCGTTGCGGAAGGAGATCCCTTCCGACCTCCGATTCGTCAACAGACCGTGAACCAACTACGCAGCCTTTTCATAACGGTTAATGGAAATGTCACCGAGCTATGCAATATACGCCACATGAATATCCCGCCAACATTGTAACATATATATATATATATGTATGTATGTATGTATTATATCATGGTTTCATTTGGTAATCCCCGTCCAACTTAACATATGGTTTTTGGCATAACATAACCATTGAACGGGGTTCATGACATATATGCAAAGTCTGGTTTCAGGACATGTGGGCAAGCAACAACCCTTTAAGAGCCGACCCATGGGATAAGGTTAAGCTTAGATATGTTTTTTATCATAGCTAAGAACCATTAAACATCTTGAAATGCATTGACCCCATTTTCAAAGGTGATGAAGTCTTGAGTTTTACCAAACCTGGCTGCCATTGTACCATTTTCTTTTGCCATTGAACCATTTCCTCTTTATCTTGGATCAGTATATCTTTAAAGACGAATGACCCCCTGGATCATTCCTCCCCATTGGAGAGCTTTTGGACCTCCAAAAGCCTATATCACCCCGCAGGTAGGTGAGGGTACCACTTCCTCACCATTCCAATCTCCATACATCCTGCCTTGCTTAGAATCTGCATATTAGTCTCCTTGTCCATGACCAAAGGAGGTACATACCATTTAAAATTCTTTGCATATGCAACTGGAGATAAGCTCAAACAGAAAGAATGTTTACACTTCTTTTCAAATATCTCAAAATGATCATAAACAAAATTGAGCTTTTTACCTTTCAACCTTCCCTTGATGAGCTGCAACCAAACTTGCTTCTTAACTTCAAAAGGATGATGATTTTCATGTCTGGCTTTGCAAATTGCCTGACTCGTCTCTTGCTGTTCTTGCACTATCTACTGCACTGTTTTCTTCGCATCATGATGTCCACCTCTGACATCTTTCGTGCCGAAAGAAAAGTCTACATGTGACTTCAACAGATAACAAAAACAAGTCTCAAAAGGATATTTAATGTGCTGCAAATAATCATGAACAGTCTTTTGCATAATCATCCGATTCATGCCAAGATTTGGAAGAGGCATGCTTTGCTGCAACTGCACTTCATGTTGTACATCTCTATTAAGTGATAATCTTTCAGGTACCTGTAACAAAGCACCATACTCGGGAACACCTTTAATTAATTTAATTCCATGTTCCACCAATGATTCACCTTTAACAGTCATTAATGCAAAATTCCTACTAGCATTCACTATCATTTTCATTTGACTTGTAGTGACTAATGCTAGATTTGTTTTCATACGATGTGCATGAACAATGTATTTCACACCACCTTTAAAGAGATGATATTTGTTCTACTCTCTATAAAAGACTGCTTTCCAGTCATACAAATATGGACTCCCAAGTACAATTCCACAAATGTTAAGTGGTACTACATCTAGTTCTACCTCATCCATAAACTTTTCAGTGATTGCAAATTTCAAAACACATTTCTTTGTAACTTGCAATTGTGTATCATTAGTAACCCAACCAAGAGGATAGGTTTTTTCATGAGGCATAGTAACTGAATGCAATTTCTTAACCACTTCTTCTGATATCATATTTACTTGTGAACCACTATCAAACAATGTATCAATCTTTGTGTGATTTGTAATGACACGAACATGAAACAGTTTACTTCTTCTTTTATCACCATGCATAGAAGTAGATAGCAGATTTGTACTTGTACTTGCACATGGATTAGAACTTGAACTTGTATCAATGGGCAGAGATATACTTTTATCTTTACCTCGGATCCCTATTGCCGTGATCTTAGTCTCATCACCTGAATCGGATCCCAAGTCTTGAATTATGGCTGCAGTAGCTGCTTGATTATCTTTATCTTTGTTTTTATTTCTTTTCATCCACTTTGGCTTTAATTCTGGATGAAGTTTCCAGCACTTTGAAACATCATGCCTTTTAGTGACATAGTCTGTACAAACTAAGATATACTTCTTTTTGCGAGACATAGGGGAAATTGACCCTACAAAATCAAGAGACCATTTCTAAAAAGGCTCAATCATAACCTTAGGTTGTAAGGGAATATCATAAGCTCACATAGGTCTACCCATTCTTTGATAGCTGTCACATCCTATGACATACTTGGCAGCATCTTTGAAAATGCTTGTCTAGTAATATCCAGAGTGCAACATTTTGTATGTTTTCCGCTTGTCAAAAAAATTCCCACCACATGGCCCATCATGGCATGCGTGGAGGATCTCTTCCATCTCATCCCGTAGCACACATCGTATAATAATAAGATTTGGGCCAGTATGAAAAAGGTCATTGTTGATCCAAAAGTAGTTAGAACTCTTTACTACAACCCGACATTTCTCGTGTGGAGATAGGGGTTTTGGTAACTTCCTAGTTTCTAAATAATTAGTGATGTATGCGAAACAAGGGGTTTGAACAGACACAACAAATAGATGCTCATCAGGAAAATTATCATCAAGTACTAGTCTAGCACCATCATGATGTTGAATACAAGAGATAAAATTTGCTACCAAATTCTCTCTACCACGATGATTGATGACAGTGATGTTGAACTCTTGTAACTATAGAAGCCACCAGGTTACCCTGCCATTGGTGGTTGGTTTGTTCATTAGAAATATAATGGCAGAGTGGTACGTGTGTACAAACAATTTGTAGCCTGTGATGTAATGAAAAAATTTGTTGATAGCATAGACTAATGCCAAGAATTCTTTCTCGATAACGATGTAGTTCAAATTCTTGCTAACAAAGTAAATGTCATATGATGCTTGGTATTCATTTTGACCTAGGACCCATCCTATGGCCATGTAAGAAGCATCAGTGGATATGTGGAAAGGAATAGCCCAATTGAGACCCCTAAGTATTGGTGGCACTGATATATTTGCTTTTAAGGTCTCGAAAGCACGCCGACAGGATTCAATCCACTAGAATTTTGCATATCTCATAAGCATTTTGAACATAGGTGCAACTAATTTGGTAAAGTTTTCAATAAAATGTCTGTAGTACCCTGCATGGCCAAGAAAACTCCTCACCTCTTTTTGAGTTTTCAGATAAGGGATATTGACAATTACTTCTATCTTGGCAGGATCCACCTTAATTCCTTGAGAAGAGACATGATGCCCCAAAACTATACCCTTTGTTAGTAACATCTTACATTTCTTGTGGCTAAGGGATAAGTTTGTTTCTTGACATCAGATAAGAACTTTTTCAAGGTTATGAAGGGCTTATTGAAAGGTATTACCATACACTGTGAAATCATCCATGTATACTTATACCGGTAATGTATAAGATCAGTAAAGATTCCTAAGACTGCACACTGAAAAGTGGCAAGTGCATTACAAAAGCCAAATGGAAAAACTCTACTGGCATATGTTCCCTAAGGACAAGTAAAGGTAGTCTTTTCTTTATCCCTAGGTGCTATCAAGGTCTAGTTGTATCCACTATACCCACCAAGGAAAGAAAAGTATTGTTTCCGAGATAGGGTATCTAACACCTAGTCAATAAACGACAAAGGGAAATAATCCTTAAGAGTATATTTATTTAACTCTCAAAATCCTATGTAGATACACCTTTTCCCTATGAATTTATTCACTACTACAATTAGAGGAGATACCCATTTATTATCAAAAATTGGGTAAATGAAACCAACATTGAGAAGTTTTTGTAATTCTTCTTTATCTATGTCTTTCAGTGCTGGGTTCATTCTCCTCTGAGTCTATCTTATAGGTAGTATGTTCACATCCGTGTAGATATGATGAATGCAAGTATCGAGGTGTATACCTTTCATATCAATGTATTCTCATGCAAATGCCCCGACTTGACTTTTAAGAACTTTGAGCAACTTCTCTTGTTGTTTCATCTAAGCCCGCATTTATATGTAAAAGTTTTCTAGGATTGATCTCACAAGGTGTGGTGTAGGACCCTATATGTTACTCAATTGCAAAGACATAGGATTTATCCGTAAATATTGAGAGGTCTAAGTTCTCTTGAAATTCATCTCCAAAAAATTGATCAAATTGGGAAAAAGGCTGAGGGAAATATATACATGTCGTTGAAGAAACAAATCGATTCAACACATTTTCAGTAGTTTTCCCCTGAAGTGCCTAGGAGCAATCACTAGGAAGTGAATTCTCTTTGCAATTTCCATCCCCAAAAGGACAGTTCAACCATCATAATTTATTAGTCACCAGTTGCGCTGGTGGGTATAGAGTGAGTTTCTGTGTGGATAACCCATTGGAAATGGTCATCTCTTTGTCCCCGCATCCTATAAATGCATTAGCGGTGGCTAACCATGGTATTCCCAAGATAATAGGGTGTCCTGTGGAAGGATCATTTGATTTTATGGCCATGAAGACCACGTGATACTCCCATGAAGCCAATGATACAATAGTATCATCTAAATTTCCAGTAGGCTTTTACAGTGGTGTGGTCTGCTAATTCCAACACTGTTGGGGTAGGAGGAAGAAATTGTCCCAACTGCGACGTTTCCAATACTGTAGTGGTCATGATGTTAATAGATTACCCTATATCAATAATTGTGTTTCCTATAGCAATGTTATTGACAATAATAGTTACCAAAAGGTTTCTTGGATTCACATACTTTGCAATTCTAGGTTAATCTGCTATATAATCAGAAATCATACCCATGACATGAATTGTTTGAGGGTATTTATGTTTCTTACGTGGCCTTTTGATGCATATTTCCTTTATTACGTTACTATAATTTGGTATGTCTTTAATAGCATGTAATAAAGGAACTTTGACACAAACATTTTTAATTCATTTATAATGTCATACTTGTGATGAATCACGGGTTTTTGTATTTCTAGACGTTCAAGAAATGGAGGAATTCTTTCTTCCCGAGTCACTTCTTGCTAAGGATGGGTATGCATTGGTATCTTTGAAATGACGACATCCTTTAAAATAGTGCCATTCATGACTTCATTGGGGTTTTCTTCCTCTTCATTCTCTTCATGAATGATGATTGATGACTTGGGTTTATCGTTCACAACTCTTCCAGATCATAATTGGATTTCATGCACATGTGCAGAAGAAATGACATAAGATGGAAGTTTTTCAACTCAATCCTATTGAGGGCTTGCGTATATTTATTGTTTGGGTTTGGTACCGATTGTGCAGGTAATAGTGTAGTTCTTGGGGGATTTGTATTCTGAAAAATGGTGGGGTTGTCATGTAATAAGGGGAAGTGGAGGAGGCACATACCCATGCAAGAGTTGTTAGATATTGGGTGGATGATGAGGATAAGGGTAGTTAGGCATTGGAGTAGGTGGTGACTGAGCATATGGTTTCCAACTCCATCCTTGTGGCCAATACTTATGCTGAGCATATTGAGGAGGATACTACGGTGGCCAATTTTTCCATCCTGAAACGTTCCATTGCTGGAGTAGCTGGTAAGGGTGGTAATAGGGTGGAGGTTGTAGTGATGGATCTTGATATGATGTCTAGTCTCTAGGTTTCCAAGGTCTCCAGAGGTTTCTCCAACATTCCCTCTCTTATATACAACTTGTAACCCAAACATCGATGGACAATTCTTGGTGGTATGATCCTCTGCATAAATGTGGCAAATTGAAACACTAATCAATGGGAATTCATGTAAGGGATGCTTTGTTCTGTATTTTGGATAGAAAATACTCATTGCTGTAGGCTCTTCCTATTGTTTCTTCCTTGCTTGTAATGAATCCCATTGAGAGCCTATTGTCCCTAAGATGTCTTTCTTAAAGTTTTCTAATAGGTTCCCCAATTCTATCCTTGTAAGTCCACCAGAAGTACCCACTTTTTTTATTTCTACTATAAAGTTCTCGAACATTTTTCCCATCTTTCCCCCTGCTTCTAGAGTAATTTCTACAGATTTCACAAATTTCTACAAAGGTCTTATGCGAGACATCTCTAGATGCCATGAGATTAAGGGTTTCCAAAAATTCTTTCAATATTCCCTTAAGGAAGAGAGTCCTTATTGCATCCTCTCGAAGGTCATTTTATTTGGATTTGTGTAGAACATAAGTGAACCTTTTGAGATAATCCTCTAGGCTCTCATCTGTTAGAGGAGCTAGTCGATGAGCCGATTATTCAAATAGTCAAATAATTGTAGATTAGGTCGGCTACATAAGGTCGTGTCGGTTGACCGAACCAACAGGTAGTTATATGTAACCGTTTGTAAATCATATATATTAGGCTATTGAGCCAGATGAGAACTAGGTTCAGTTCTGTGTATGTATGGAGCCTCATGTTATAATATAATATGTTATTCCCTTATCTATGTTATTGTCTCTTGTGTCTGTTATGTCTATATGATTCCATGTGTATTATTGGTAACCCTCTGTGATCTGTGAGATTACAACATTGTTTCCATTTTCAGTAGTACATATACGAATGCAATGACTATAAGCATATGATATCAGAACAATAGATTAAGAACTGGTGGGGGCGTAAGAGAGAAAATTATTTGCAGAACTACGTAAGGAGAAATAGATTAACCATTGCTCAGGTGAAGGCGAAATTATTCACTGAAACACATGAGAAGTTTGTAGAATCGGTACCCCAGCTTTTGAAAAAACTTATGGATGAAAAAGCCAAAAGCAACTAAGGATCAAGAGCTACTGGACAAACTAATTCAAGGGGGATGAACAAACTTGTTAGAGTGGTTTGAAAAGATTATAGACAAATTTTGCGAGGAACAAGCCATAGAAGAAAGAACTTCGGTCGAAAGCGTTCAAAAAATATTTTATACAAACCTTACCGAGTAGTTCCTTTGCTCCTTACCGACCCTGTTGTTCAAATTCTCGATAGAAAAGGGAGTGGGTCATATCATAGAACCTCGCCCGTCACTACACGAACCACCGCCAAATTCTAACTGGGTGGAGAAACAAAAAAAGTGGGAAAATTCATTGCCGAAAGGGAGTGGGAGTACTTCCTAAGCAAATAAACAGAACTATCTGAGCTTTCTAAAGCGTCGAGTAGGATATGGGGGGGGTAGCTGGGCATATGTCGAGGTAAAGTGAAGAGGATTCTAGTCGACTGAAGAAGATACCATCACCAGCAATGAAAAGTCAACCTAAAAAGGAAATCGAATGAACAATGACACACAAAGGTACGACGAGTTTACAAAAAGTAGAAAGAGAGAAGAGAACGGGCTATAGCACTACAAAGAGGGATGACTACTAGGGTGACAGACCAGGAAAGAAATTCACCAGAGTCGGGTCATGGCCGACAGGAAGAAGGTGTGGATGAATAAGCATCACCCATGGAACAAGACTTGTGGATAGAGTAGCGTGAAGCTCTCCAAATAGAAATTCCCCAAGAGATAAGACCTTTGTCTCCAACGAATTTGAGTACCAGGATACAAGCCATTGTCGAAGAAGACCTAAGACTAAGAGCTAGTGAGTTTGGTATATGGAGCCGACTAGACGACGAGGTAAACGATGATAATCATCTAGTGATCCGTCGACCTGAGGAAGGAAACCGGGTAACACTTCAGGCGTACCCTTCTAACCGAAGTATCCACTTACTTTACCCAACACATGAAGGAACAGTCCCCCTGCCAAACAAATCTTTGCAAAATACAGAACAGTTAGACCTATAGACAAATTAGTGCAGTTGGACATCAACAGGAGAAGTTGACCCAAACCGACTTCTTGTCGAAGAAGAAACGACAAACAAAATGACTGACGAGAATGAAAGTTCCATCGACAACATCTCTACACAACGAGACAAACAAAACATCCCACTACCCCCACCACCGCTACCTCTTGGAGGAGACAACAACAGTGATACCGACATGGGTCATGGATCAACACATATCCCTCTATACGAGGGTGATGAAGATCCTAGACGACATCGGTTCGTTTGTGAGTCAATATGGGAGACAAATCAAGTTATGGTCGAAGAACGACAGATGGCACAGTTCTCCAGTGCCTTGAGGAAAAGAGCACTAACGTGGTACATGACCTATATCGAGAGAACTGCCCAAGCATCTAAAGAAGAAATTAAAGCACAATTCTTGTCTTTCTTTAAAACTCCAGACGCAAAACATCTGGCAGCCAAAATGCTGAAAATAACATCTTAGAAGCTAGAGAGTCTGTCCAGGAATATGACAAATGATGTAAAGACCTCCTAAGCCAACTAGACTATGTAATTGACTAACAACTATTAATTCAGTGGTTTCTTGTAGGTCTATCATAGAAAATCCGTCGACACATAAGCTTGGAGACATTTAAAACGTATGAAGACACACTTACCAAAGCTTTGCAAGTAGAGATGGACGAAGATTTCCCAGCATATCCCATGGATACTAGACTGGAATAATAGCTAGAAATCATGCATAAATCATTGAAAGAGTTGAACCTCAAGAATCAGGATGTCTGGTGCAAAAAATGCTCCACGGCCGTACACACTAAAGATAACTGTCGGCAAGACATAAGTTGACAGGATATTCGATTTGTTCAGACAAAATGCTTCTGCAACATTTTCCAAGAACATGGAGAACACAAAATGAAAGATTGCCCATATAACATGAAAAATGGAAAAGCATCTTGGTGTGCAATCCGTGAAGTAAAAAGTCACACAACGGCCGACTGCTACTTAAATTTAAAGAACCAACAAAACTACCAAGCAGTCTACTATACGAACACAGTCATGTAGAATAATGATAACAACCAATGAAGCAATGATCAAAACGATCCAAATAATCAACAATATGAAGGCCATTGATATGAGCATCGGTTCGACAACCGTTGTGGAGGATATGGAGGTTGAGGACGATTTTCTGGAAATTGCGACAATCGACCACGTCGGCCCATCCAATGCTTTACATGCTACAAAGAAGGCCATCAATATGCAGACTGCCCATACAAGGATATAACCGATTTAAATTTTTGTACTAGTTGTGGTGTAGGCGATTAGTCATTAGAGGATTGTCCCACCATGCTCGACAAAATCAATAAAAAGAAAAATGTTAATGTCTTGTCGTGTGTTCAAAAACATGATGTAATCAATACAAAGAACCTACGTATAGTAACCCGACAAGGGACAAAAATTGGGAATGATAGTCCACGTATAAGTGAAATCAAAGAAAAGAACGATTATCCTAACCCAGCTAAACAAAAACACTTATATAACGACGCAACGAATATATTTAAAGAATTTGCTAGATATGAAGAAGCTGATGACAGTCGACAAAACACAGGTAAAGAATTAATACGTTTAGTATAGGATGATAAAGCGATATCTCAATTCATTGAATTATTGTATAATATGAAGCATAATAATAATATAGAAAAACAAACAAAAAACATATGCAGTCTAAACCAAAAAGACAAGAGTGATGCCGACCCACCTGTCGACCTAGAAATCGAAGGATACCATGTTTGACAAGTTGTACTCGACTTCGGTTCACAAGTAAATATTATGACTCACGACACTTGGGAACAATTGGGTAGACCTCGACTATATGAGTCAGGCATATACCTCAAGTTAGCCGACCAAGGTCTAATCGAACCCATCGAAGTTTGGAGAAATGTTGATACGACAATAAAAGGAATATCGACCAAAGTTGACTTTGAAATTATTGACCCTAAGGAAGGATCCAGCTCCTTCCCAGCTCTAGTAGGTCAACCTTGGGGAAGAAAAATGAAAGCATCAATATCCCTAGACAAAGAAAGAATAAAACTAAAAGGGAATGGACAGAAAGTCATAGTACCTATCCATCCTTCCCAAGGGGAACCTTGGATAGAACCCATTGATGAAGAAGTTGACATCAGACAACTATAACAAATAAAAAATAATGAAGACTGCACAGAACCCAACATCTATGGCGAGGTTCATTTATGAAATCAAGATTCAGTAGGATATAATTCAGACACATAATTATATGATTGGGAAGTCAAAAACTACAAGACCCAAGAAAGAGGTTGCTGGACCACTCAGGCAGTACAGAAGAAACCAGTCCAACAATGTTTTTCAGTCTCCATCATCCCAAAAATATTTGAAAAGAAAAGTAGGGAATATCCTACGTTAAACCCAACAAATGTAAGTATCAAACAGATCCCAAGGTATAAAGAAAGGGAATCCCCAGTTATGCATATAGAACAAGTATCTAAAAACATAGGTGAACATGGCCGATTACAAATATCCTACATTAAACCCAACAAATGTAAGTATCAGATAGATCCCAAGGTATAAAGAAAGGGAATCCCCAGTTATGCAGATAGAACAAGTATCTAAAAACATAGGTGAACATGGCCGACTACAAAGCTTGGTAGAAACCTTTACAGGACAAGCTGCACGATGGTGGGATACCCATCAATCAAGATTGCAGACATGGACAACAAATTCGACTTACTTCATAGAAAGATTCAGAGGAAAGAAGCTAACCAAATAGGCGCAAGTACCTGTGTTCATCCAAGGGCAATACCCATAGGAACAAATAAGAACATGCGAAAGAGAATGGAGAAGACTTGGGTATAAATACGAACATACTTGGCCACACTTGTTTCCCTCGATGCTAGCCAACTTACCAAACAAATGGTATAAAATGGAGGAAGCATGGGGCGAAACATTTCAATGGCACGAACTTAGAGAGAAATTCATTAAAGACTTCAGTTTTATACCATAGAATGAAAAGTTAGTCGAAACTGCCAAACAAATAAAATCATTTATAGAACTAACCGGGAACAACACTCTGATACAAAACTATGATCGACCGACAATACCATGTAATAACATACAAACCAAGATAATACCACAGTCGACAAGACTGCAAATGGAAAACGAAAATCCAGAAGGGAAAAGTTTCGATGGAAATCATATCACTCAGAAACAACAAAACCAATTCACACAGTACTTAAAAGTCGATACAGCCGACAAAGAAGATACCGACCAAATGCTTGCAGCAGAATTTCCTGCTACATTCTCACAATTCAAAGAAGGGAGTCAACCGATCAATGAAGCTAAAGCACTAGAATGGTTAGATGCCAAAGTTAAAACTAAATAATTTGACATATCAAATGATGATTGACCAAAAATGGCAAAAATCGATGATTACTGGAGCGAAGAACAAACGGCCAAAATAGTAAACCTACTGAAAGAATTCCAAGATGTATTCGCTAGAGACTACAAATATCTCAAAGGACTAGTCCATGAAATGGATGAGATGAAGATCGACATCAAACCTGATGCCCGACATGTAAAGAAGAGGCAATACAAATTAGCGCATATATACAAAGAGATAGTCAAGAAAGGGATCGACAATATGCTTGCAACATGAATCATCTACCCTATTGACTAATCGGAACGGGAAATCCCAATGGTCATGCAACCAAAGAAACATGAACCGACGAAACTAAGGATCCGTGTCGACTTCAGGGAACTAAACAAAGTCACCCTAACAGACCCATTTCCAACACCATATGCAGATTAAATCTTAAATGAAGTTGTAGGACATGAATGTTACTCGTTTACAGATGGATTCTCAGGGTACAACCAAGGACCAATAGCCAAAGAAGACCATAAAAAGATGACATTCATATGTGAATTCGGCTCATTTGCCTGTAGAGTTATGCCTTTTGGTCTAAAAAATGCATCTGTAGTATTTTCGAGAATTATTGTCAAAACATTTCAAGAATATATCTACAAAACAATGGCAGTATATTTCGATGATTGGATGATATACTCTATGCTGAAAGATCACTGCAAATGGCTAAGGCTCATGTTGGAATGATGACGACAAATCCTGCTATCTCTGAACATAAGGAAATGCATATTCCTAACTCCTATAGGGATACTATTAGGGCACATTGTATGGAAAGAAGGCATCAAGGTCGACTTTGCAAAGATAAATATTATCCTCAACTTGAAACCACCAGTGAATCCAAAATAAGTCAGGGTACTACTTGGACACACATGATATTACAAGAAATTTATGAGATACTACTCATATATGACCTATCCATTAGAATAACTATTAAGAGAAGATCAGGAGTTCGACTGGACAGATGAATGTAACATATCATTTGAAATACTAAAAAGGAAACTAGTAGAGGCACCTATCCTTAGGTTCTCGAATTGGTCGATCAAATTTCATGTACATATCGATGCATCAGGCCTAGCAATAGGCGCGATCTTAACACAACCAGGGGACAATGGAATGGATTACCCTATACTCTATAGCAACATAAAACTAAACAAGACAGAAAGAAACTATTCGATAATAGAGAGAACAGCATTAGGAATGGTCTTTGCACTACAGAAGTATAGACATTACCTACTAGCCAACCCTTTCATATTCTATACTGATCACCAAGCATTGAAATACCTTGTAAACAAACCTTTACACCATGGGAGGATTTGCGGATGGCTACTATTATTCCAAGAATTTGAATTCGAAGTTGTTGTTAGACCAGAAAAATTAAATGTCGGACTCGACGACTTGTCGAGAATCGACATGAGAGAGGAGCCGACAGGAGTCGAAGATGACCTACCAGACGCACACTTATTTCAAATAGAAGTTGTCCCGTCAGAATTGGAGGAAATAACTCAATTCCTAGAAAATGGTCAAGCACAAGAGGGCATGCGCACAAAAAAGAAACAAATCTTAGCTATGAAGGCTGCAACATACAACCTCACAAATTGATTTTTATATAAAATGGGCTTGGAAGACATCCTCAGATGATGCGTATTATAATAAGAAAGAGATAATATCATGTACAAAGAGCAATACGGACCAGAGGGAGGACATTTTCAAGCAGATACAACTGCCAAGAAAATCCAACAGTCAGGGCTATGGTGGCCGACATTATACAAGTATTGCAAAAAGTTTGTTATCCAGTGCGACCGATGTCAACGATTGGGTCGACCTCTACCTAGTACAAAAATTCCCTTGATATCAGTAAACCCAAGTCTAACATTTTAAATTTGGGTCATCGACTTCATAGGAACATTCCCAATACCAGCAAAAAGGACAGGTGTAAGATACATAATAACTGTAGTAGAATATGTAACCAAGTGGGCAGAAGCAGAACCTGTCGACACATGTTCCAGTGAGATAGATGCTAAATTTATCTATGAAAACATAATTACTAGATTTGGATGCCCACTAACCTTAATTAGTGACCAAGGTTCACACTTTATTAACAAAACTATCAAAGCACTGACAGACCAGTTCAAAATTGACCATCGATGTAGTACATCTTATCACCCTCGGTCGAATGGAGCAATAGAGGCATTCAACAAAACATTAACAAGGGGTTTAACAAAAATATACAACACCAACAAGGATGATTGGGATGAAAAAATCCCTAAAGTATTATGGGCTTGCATAACAACATACAAACGTTCGAATGACTAAACACCATTCTGAATAGTCTATGGCCAAGAAGCAGTTGTTCCACTACATTCTCGACAGCAAACACATATCATAGTAGATATTTTACATTTCGATGTCGAAGAATGTAGGAAGCACCGACTGATGCAACTAAGCAAGCTAGAAGAACACTGACTGCTTGCTTTACCAGATCACGAAATTCATAAATAGCAGTAGAATGCTTGGCATGATCGCAATATCAAAAACAAAAATATGTCGATAGGGGACCTCGCCTTACTGTACAACAGTCGACTAAAAGGAAAACCCAAAAATTTACACATAGAATGGATGGCACCTTATGTTGTCAAAGAAATTCATGCCAACGGAGCAGTCCGATTAAGGAGATTACAAGGCATAATATTTCAAAAACTTGTTAATGGTGCCTGACTAAAACGGTACAAAAATTAAGCAAGTTCTATATATATATATATATATATATATAATAAAATAAAATAAAATAAAAAAGAGTCATACATATAACGACCATAACTGTCAGAAAAAAAAACCTATAAAACTCCCAAAAACAACAAACATACCCATCAACCGTAAAAATGACAGGAAACTTTGGAAGATTTACAAAACTACACTTCAACAATCGACACCAACCCCATCGACACATCGCCATTGACCACTCACATGATCGACATCGACCGACGACCCCGAAGGTCAAATCACACCTTCATGACTACAGATAGAAGGAGTGCCAAAATCAAATCACATTTAACACAAACTCAATAGACTGTGCTGGACCATCACTTCAACCATTAATACGTCCATCGACAGAATCGTCACCCGCTCCACCTATAAATATCACGCTAGAAATAGATCAATTACCGTATTTCGAAGAGATAGAGCAACAAAGTATCCAGAAATCTGAGAGCCAAAACCCTGTAAGAAAATATGACTAAGAGACCGACAAGATGGCCCTGAAGCAAACCATAGCTGCACCTGCAAAAACAAAAGAACTACAACCCACCAAAGGCCCACTTATGAGAATATTAAAAATATAAAAAATGCCAAGGTATAGGAAACCTTGTGGGCGAAAACCTAGGCAAAAATCAAATAATGGGCTTATATGGACAAGAAAATGACACCAGAAGCGGAGAAGATAAGACACAACACCATCATGAGTTACATGAACACTCCATTCATGGAAAGCTTTGGAGGAGCGAAAGAAACAACAGTGAAATTTATCATTAGTCGGTATCACAATGAAAAATTTTACTTTGATAGACCAGTAGAAATTTCTGGTGAAGTTATATACAAACTTACCAGTCTCTCAAATCAGGGTGACCCTGTCCCTATTGGTATAAAAGAAGGGCTGGTAGAACGACTGACTAGAACACCAACAGGGAAGAACTCGAAAGGGCTAATGATCAGTCAAATACAAGCCTGGATGCCGCAAATCGTGGCCAAAATCATAGAAACATGACTCACTACTATAGGTAGAGTGAGTGATATGAAGCTAGACACGCTGGAGGCAGTTGACACAATAGCATGCACAGGGAAAATTTATCGTTGGGCTCAGCATGTTGTCGACATGCTCAAGACTATATGTGAGAAATTTCAGGAGTCAACTGAGATTATAAGGTTCCCATCCCTGATACTCTGGATAGCAATGTACCACTTGTGCCCCATCGGGGACAAGCAGTTCCAAGAACCGCACACGTACCACAAGTGAAGGTTCAAGCCATTTTCACAGAATGAAACATTGAAAGAATTGGAAAATAGTAAAGTAATGCTGGAAAACTAGTTCCAAAACCTGAAACTCCAAACAACTAGATGGAGGGTGCCTCAGAACATTTGAATAAGTCTACCGAAAACAACACATATTCAACTCGAGCTCGACCACATGACATTTTGGTACATGTAGGGGGCAAAAGAAACAACGAAAACTCTTGACTATTACCCAATAGTCGAAGAGATTTTTCGAGAGCTAGCTCGACAATCCAATACAAAGCTATCAATACCAGCAAAAGCCAAAGAAATAAATCAACCAATCTAAGAACCATTCACTGACCAAGAAAACGAGGAGGAATACAAACTCCACTTGCATATCAGTACCTTCATATCGGATGATATACCGACAGAGGACACTAGCAGACTTAAACTGTCAATTGTCCCACAACCTATCCAAACGGGAAGCACACCGACTGAACATTAGGTAGCCAAACTGAAAGAAAAAATTATCTTTCTAGCTCACCGACAGGAAGAAGGAGAAGAGAAAATAGAAGAAGACATCGAATCAGATAATCTAGAATATGCTATGACAAAAGAAAACGTAAGAAAAATAGCAAAGGAAATAGCAGCCTCAAGGAAAAACAAGGCAATTTAGGAAAAAGGGAAGGGGAAGCATAGGATTCTCCTATTTGAATCAGAAGATGAAGAAGAATCGTTGGCTACTATTGTAGACATCATAGAAGACACAACAACAAACAAAGTTTCAGTTGAAACACAATTCAAACGGTTCGTCAACGCATGAGCAAAGCAAGGGAGACCGAAAAAGGTAAAAACTGCAACCACTTCAGTTGATGAGAACATTGTTGATTTAGTTTCTACACCTCCACCCCCATATCCAACCCAAATTACACAAGAAGACACCCCATAGATACCCACCATAAGCCCGATCGACATTTGTAAGAATGCTATGCTAGAGACACTGAAAGAACTGTTCGACTAGGACGGTGATTTCCAAACATACATTGAAAAATTACCCGAACTACTCACCTATGTTCAGATGATTACCACCAAATTCCCACTAATTGAAGTTAGTGCACCATGCTAGATCCTCTCTTAGCAAATTGGCCAGATACCCTAGAAACCAAGATCTGTGGTAATGATCAAATCCACATTTGTGAGGAACCCCGACAAGACTTCCCAAATCTCTGCAAGCCACTCCTCATCCATTATCCCTTTTGACATTTCACACCCTCCACCAGCCAATGAACTAGCAAGATATGCGGAAGAAGATAAATAGGAAGATATCAACCAGGTGATCAACAACCTATTCTTTGATGATCCAAACAATTCACCACCAAAAGTTGAAGACCCACCATCGACTGACAATATCCGCACTACACCAATTACACCAGACCATTCACCATCTCCACCACCACTTCCCAATCCATAACCTTTACCAAAACCTGGACCATCTGTTTCAAATCCCCCAGATACATACCGAGCCACAAGTTCCACCCAAGAAACTCAACTGAAAATTCCACTGACCAATGAAGATCAACAGCTAGAAAACCAACCACATGGAAATATACCACTTGCAAAATCACGAGCACAATAGCATACAGACCAGCATACATAGACACAAAAGAAAAAGAAGAGACAAAAAGAAGAAAGAACACCACAAAGAATGAAAGCCGACAGTGATCCACATCAGCAAGCTCAGATCGACTAGTGCAGTAGACACAAAGAAGCTCAAAGAAGCATTAGAGGAATTTGGGGTCTAAAATGGGCCTTATAAGAAAATGCGCCAATAATAAATTTTGTGAGTTGGAATTCAAGAACCAATAGAATTTCAATAAAATGAGTCAACCATAATGGTTGAATTGACATATTTGTCATAAAAGAAAACTAATTTTTTTGTTCGTATTTTCGACATATCTCCTTGTGTTTTTACTCAAATTTCAAGCGGGAGAGCTCGTTGGATGCGGAATTTAATTCCTCATCCAACAAGTACCCACACTTCATACTTTTGATGGACCCCGCTACCCCAAAAACAAGAAATACCTAAAAAATGTGATGATGATGTCATCATCACATTTTTTTTCAGGTATTTCTATTTTTTGGGAGAGTGGGGTCTATCAAAAGGATGCAGTGTGGGTACTCGTTGGATGCAAAATTACATTCCACATCTAATGAGCTCCCCCGCTCATAATTTGAGCAAAAACACAAAGAGATATGTCGAAAATACGAACAAAAAAATAGTTTTTTCATTCTTCCTCCAAAATTAATAACTATTATTTTATTATTTTCCTTAGGAGGCCCATTTTAGACCTCAAATTTCCTCTAATGGAGAGTTGGGTCAACTCCTCGAAACTCTCGCCACGGAAGCAGCAGTAAGAAACCAGACTAAACGAGAGCAGATCGACAACACTGAGAAAAAGGAAATTGAGTTTCTAACAAAATGCAGGAATTTGATGCAAACAGTAATATCGAGACCTCTGGAGGCTAAGACGGACATGCCGCTCGAGAAATCATATCAGCTATTTTAAAGCCGCTCGAGAAATCATATCAGCTATTTTAAAGCAGCTCGAGAAATCATATCAGCTATCACATCTACAGAATACAAAGGAAGATCAAATAGAGGAAACATCTAGACTACTTAGGCAGCAGTATACAACATTCTTGGAGGCTCACAAAGTATTACAAGACCATTTAGAGGAATCTATCATCATAGATGAAGTGCTCCATGATTTTCCTACCTATTACGGACAAGTATTTCAGCAGACCCATAAGACCCATGAACAGATTCAAGTGTTAGAAAAGAGACAAGGAATGGAAGAAACAATGAGAAATAAAATACAAGAACAAATTGTATTGGAAACAACCAAACTGCAAAAACTTGAGAGACAAGCACACCAGTGGGTACAAAAAGCACTACCGAGCCCCGACAAACTGGATACAATTTTCCCATAGATGAAAAGACTACTAGATGCAGCAGATGAAAAACCTCAATTCATGGGACCCGACATGGAAAGCATTGCAGACCTTTCCATCCGAGAAAATATGTCAACTCTGTCAAGCATCACAACATTGACTATCGACATCCAAAATGTACTACAGAGTTGGACAGAATTTCAACATCAACTGGTTATCATAGCAGAATCAATTGTGGAAATATGTGTTCAAAAATGACCAGCCATCCGACTGCAGAGTCCATGAAGACAAACAATACCAGAAGCAACTACCTTAGATAGTACATTGTTGAATTACCTCCCCTGTTTCTTCGGGATGAAGAAATATTTTGTTCCTGGGGGAGATGTTGGAGGAGCTAGTCGGTGAGCCGACTAGTCGAATAGCCGACTAATTGGAGATTAGGTCGACCGCATAAGGTCATGTCGATTGACCGAACCGACGGGTAGTTATATGTAACCATTTGTAAATCATATATATTAGGCTGTTGAGCCAGATGAGAACTTGGTCCAGTTCTGTGTATGTATGGACCCTCATGTTATAATATAATCTGTTATTCCCTTATCTATTTTCTACTTCCTCCTCTTCTTCATCATGTTTAACCTCATCATTATCTTCGTTTTCTCCCCATCTCTCCATGTAGACTCGATTTCTAAAGAGAGTATACATAGAGGGTTCCTTTCTTGGTGACAATGAGGCGACCCAATGCTCTTTTTCAGGGTAAATATTCCTCTGATGAGAGAAGTTGTCAACCATGTGATAGTAAAGTTCTATAGGAATTGTATTTTTTACCATGGGTGTTTCGATATGCGAAACAACTATATTTTTTCAGTTTCCAAAAAGAGCATTTACATGTTCAGGATCAATAAGGTTTACGAAGTTTGGATCCCCTACTAGTGTAAAGGATGCATCATTAGGTTTTGGAACTAATGGAGGATTCAAAGGTTCCAATGGTTGATCCTTTAGAAATTATCCCAGTTTAGGTGCAATTTCAATGTGCTCCCTAGGGCCTCCTGACAGGATTTCTCTATTTTCTATTTTCTCCGATTTTTCTATGGTCTCTTTTGAATGGTTTCCAGAAAGAGTTTCTCTAGGATTCCAAGTAGAACTACTCCCTATGTGTATCTTCTGATACCTCTCTATTGAGTTAGTGGACAGGGTGGAACACCCCCTATAAAGGTTAGTAGTAATTTTGATAGGATTTTGGGAACTGGTTCCAACGTATCTACCTTTCGAGTCTCTAGGTATGTTCATGAAAGCAAAACTGAAATAAAAGTAAAGTGAAAACCTACTACACTACTACTACTACTGCTAGGTTTTGGGGGTGCATATTATAACAGATGCACAGGTTCTGACCTCTCATCTTATCACTCCCCTGCCACCAGCCTATTACTACGTTTCATAGGTAAATTATATCTATATACCTTTCAAAACAACTCTCCAACAACGACGTCAAAATGTTGGTATAATTTCTATCTATGATATTTGCCAAATATTCTAGTTTTCAACCAGGGTTTGTAAACTTAGAGATATGGCAAAGTATATGCCAAGGCAGAATATTTTTGGTAATTAAGTCCTGTTTGATGATTACAATAGAGAGAAATTGTATAAGATTTAAACTTAAAAGGTACATTTATAAGGCAAGGTTTCATGTACAGTAGAAAGATGAATCAAATGAAAAATATTATTTATCATTTCTATTTGCAAGAACTAAGTCATAAATACATAGTATTATTTTATACAGAGCACTCCCACACATAAACTATCTAATAGCATGCAAATTCACATTTAAACTAGAAATGTACAAATCCACACTGTATCTAGAAGAAATCGTTTCAGAAATAAATTGAAATTGCTAGAATGAAATAGACACAGACTGAGATCTCATTTGCACACATTGGCTATGATAAAATCTTCAGGACAAAAAGGGAAAGTATTTGAAATTCTAATCAATTCAAATACATAAACAATTACACAATCTACAATTCGATTTACACACACAACAATAATGAAAACACACACAACTACTTATCTGATGTTAAGAACACAATGGACGCTTCACACTGCCACTGAGGGGCCCTCCCAGAGAGCAACGATCTATCCTTACAAACTACTCAATTGATGGTTTCATGAAAGGTAAAAACGCAACATGACAAAGAAGAGTTTATATTATTAGAATTCAAATTGTTTGTTATACAACATAGAGATTGTTTGTTAATTGCTTATACAACAAAGGGAGAGAATGTCGACCCTTTCAGTGGTCGACCTCTCCAAAAATAGGCCATGTTTAATACCTAACAGTTTCATTAAAATTGAAACAAGAAAGATGCGTTCCCCAAATTGCTCGTAAACATATTCCTGGATTTATGCAACCAAATCCATCAATCATTAGAAGTTGTGGGAATCAAATTAGTGCAAGCCGAAGAACAATGTCCATGTAGCATGATTGAGTAACCAAACCCATGTGCCCAACTGAGCCATAAATATATCCACATAGGAAAACAAACGATTTTCAAGGTAGGTATGGTGGTTTGAATGTTCGTTTGAATGCGAATGGAGGTATGAATGGACGTCTGAATGATGCTTCACTTGTTTTGAAAAAAACTACATGCCACATGTTTAAAAAAAATATTAATTCATCATATGCAATAATAAACCTTCTGAAAATCATATTGAAAATAGTTAATTATATGAATAAGTAATTGGATTGGAAAGGTTATTAGATTTGACAAAAATACAACTTGATATTTCGTTATTCGTTATTGCATAGTCATCTGTAGGCATAGTTTATATGAATATTATGAAAAAATTGGAACAAAATTGAGACAAAATTGGGACACCAACAAGTTCCTTTAACAATTTCATTTGGTAATCAATTACAAGAAATGCTCAAGTGATAAAGTAGCATATATGCTTTCTAGACCTCCTATTGTTGCATCCATTGTTTTAAAAAATGCTTCTCTTTCTCATGATAGTTATGTTGAACAATATACTTGCAATGGATATTTTAAAGATGGCTATGAGAAGCTAACCCATGGTGGATAAGTAGGAGACTATTACTTGCATGATGAATTACTCTACCGTCTTGGCAAGATATGTATTCATGTGAGTGATTGGGATCATGTAATCCAAGAAGTACATACTTCTCTTGTATTTGGGAATTTTGGGGTAGGAAAGACTTTGGATCATTTGAAAAGGCTTGTGTATGGGCCTCGAATGATGGAAATTGTAACCAACTATGTAAATGGGTGTGTGATGTTCTCTACTTGTAAACCCACTAATAGAAAATTGGGGTTGTACTCACCACTTCCTGTTCCATCTCATCCTTGGGAGAGCATCTCCATGGATTTTGTAGGGGGTTTACCTATGTCTAAAAGGAGTTATAACACCCTGGTTTTGACCCTAATTGCATTAAATTGAAAATGATGTAAGTAACATTATTAAATCATGGTGTGGAGCTCAAGGCCAAGGCCCCACAATGGATTTAGCATTTTATGTTCGAAAATTAAAATCAATGTCGATGGTTCACGTGCTAGCCAGACACAATATAATTTTGGGCATCATGTAAATANGGGGGGGGGGGGGGGGGGGGGGGGATATTCAAACCCTTGAGCCAATTGTTACACATAATCTCATCATCAGCATGTGATGAGACCCCAAACACAATATTTTTCCCTCAATCCCAAGTCATGAAGTAAAATCCTGGTCCAAATATCAATCTTGCATATCAAAATCCAGCACCGCCCTTACCCTTTAATCAATGAGCGTTACCCTCTTCAATTTGCCTTTAATCTTTTGGCAGTAAGTGGTGGCACTGCCTTTAATCCTTGTGCAAGGTGTGGTTCTTCCCTATCATTTCTATGTCTTAGTGCGGAAGAAGCGGTGCTCTTCGTAAAAAGGTAAAAAAGAGAGGCCTCCATGAAGCTTCTCGAAGGAAAGCTTCATGGCTCCCTTATCCCTACACCTGAGGACCACCTGGGCTTGAGATCCATCCTTCTAGGATCTTGTATCCACCCCACCCACCATTTCCTCAACCATCCATATCCTCCCAAGGCCTATAAAAGCAGGCTCATATCCATCGTTGAGGGAGAGAGCAAGGTTATGTGGGTGCATTGTTATTCTAGCCTAGATCGGCAGGGTGAGCATAGGAGGAGAAAAGTTGGGGCTATCTGGGACAAGATATTATAATTGTGAAGGAGCTTATTGACATTAAGGCATAGGTTGTAAACTTCTTCAACTTTATTTAATGCAAAATTGGTTCCTTCCCCATAAAGTATATTGTGTTAATATCATATGTTTTATTGTTAGATTCCTTAATCACTAGTATAGAATAGTGGAACATTTTTTGGTTCTTTTTGATCTTGTGTGTTGGTTCAATGTGATCATGCAGGTACATCAGTGAAGAGTTAGAATTGCAGTAGACAACCACACTTTTTCATCAAAGACCCTTATTCTAGATCTCCACCCATTCTAGGGAAAGTCTTCCAATTATGTTGTGTACTATTTGTTCTAGATCTGAACCATTCAAACTAGAGGAACAACTCCTGTTCGTAGGAGTTGTATTTTTTCCGTTAACAAATTTGGTGACTCCACTGGGGAAAACTTACTTTCAACATATATGATCTTCCTTGGTTTAACTCTTGTCCAAAGTCCAACCTCCAGTTTTTCGTAATCAGATCTACTAGCCGATCTAGTTATATTTTGGTTTGGTATCATCAGATTTGTTTAGATCTGAGTTTTTCTACCTTCTGTACTTTATATTTCTTTTAATTCATAATTTAAATGCTAGTTTCATAGTGATTAACTTTGTTTTTTTTTTCAATTATTTTGTTTTGGACATCTACAGGGAACCAGGCATGCATAGTGGGAAGTAAGCAGTGCCACCGCCTGGATTCAGTGATTAGTAAGTGGTGTCACCGCCTGTAATCAACAATCATGAAGTGGTGCTCTCTCATACACGCTCTGTTAGTGACCCTCTGGAAGCAATTTCAAGTAGGCATTTCTAAGACTTGTCATTTCAAAACTTGGCTGTTGTCTTTTGATTTCTGAGTGTTTTTTGGCTTACGTTTTATATATTCTGCAGTCACATTGATTGTTATATTCTCTTTGCATTCAAAGAAGAGTTTATGTTTCTTGGATTGGATTTTACATTCTTTTCTTTTCTTGAAACCTCCTTCTCCTTTCTGTGGATATTATTTGTTGGAATTGGAAAATACACATTTCATTTTCATGAGTATGTTTTGGTTCTGGTTTTACTTCTTTGGAATTTGAGTATCTCTCAAGTTGTGTGGATTCTTGTCATCTTTCTCTTTTGATTCATGAATGAATAGGGTGTTGTAGACATTATCTTGCCTTCTGTTCATATATCTAAGGAGTAGTTAGTTATCAAAGTTTTATTTTGATACGTACATTTGAAAACCAAAGGGCTTCTTTTTCTTTGTTTTGTGCATTGTTAAGATGTGTTGTATCTTTAATTTCATTTGCACTTTTTGGACTATTATTGCAGAAATATAGAGTTATAGCACTCTAGGAAAAAAACTATTCTTTTCCTTACTGCTTGTGTTCATGTTGGTTTGAAAATAAAGGTCTTTCCCTACCTTAGGTAGATTTCATCTAAAGAGAAATGTGCATCATCATGTATCTAGGATTTGCATTCTTTTTACATTTCTTGTCTACACCTCATGCATCCACTTAACCGCTCAAGATAAAATTAACACTAGCTTAGATTTAAAATCATTTAGTAACTATGTGTAAGTTAGTGACACGTTTCGGTGTCGTTAAGTGTGGCAGCTGTCGTTTTACACCTGCACTGCATCCCGGGGATTGTGTAGTTCTTCCACGTACCGTCGGTATATTAGACGGCCTTTCACGTACCCTTGAGGTATATCAAAAGGTACTTCATGTAATCAATTGTATATTAGAATGCCCCTTTCATACGGTTCTGCATTAGACAACACCACTATGGATTTGAGCTCCCATGTACCTTGAGTATATTAAGAGACCCTCTTTGGATTCATGTGACCAAGTAAGTTAACCTTTTGGCCGTCTTGGATTCACAATACACCAAGAACAACACTCGAGGAGATTACTACGCATGTATCGTCCAGGTAGTCGAGTATTCAGGTGAGGGACGGTTGATGCTCCTTGCCGCGTTTCACTATTGGACCCTGTGGTATATAGAGAGTTGTGAAGCCTTGATAATATCGTAAGGATCCTGACTTTTGAACCCTGCTCATCACACAGTTTTCTTGTGGATTTTAGAATTGAGTAGTGTTTGTTTTGTGTGGTACTTTAGAGATTCTTAGAGAGTTCATATATGGAAGACCCCCTGGGACTACCAACCAAGGGACCCATTTTCAGAGTATGTCTTTTGTTCCTCCTTCTAGTGAAAATGTTCGTCCTCCCTTCATGGCCACTTTGAGTCTTCCCAGATTGATTATAGGATTACCTGTGTGGTTATTCTCCAATCCTATCATACCAAATGCATCCTTTGTTTCGGATCATGGTCCTTTACTGCATGAGCATCAACCTCATGTTAATCCTTCTCCTTCTTCGTCAAATGTTGAATCAACTTCCCTTTATTCCTCTTCACCTGTTGAAAACTCTGATATTAGCAAACCGACGGGTAAGAAGAAGATGAAAAGGAAGGCTAAGAAGAAGAAAACTAAGCAAAGGGTCACAAATCTAACCTCTGATCATCAATTTGGGAGCCCACCAGCCATTGGTGATCATGCTGGGAGTATTGATGTATCTATTTTCGAACTGCGTAAGCCCAAACTCCCTTGTAGGCTTTGTAAGGGTGATCCCTTCTCAAGGATTTCCCCAGTCTTTCCCTTGTGTCAGAAATTTGGTCTAAACAACCCATGTCATTAGTCTTTGATCATCATGCTGATGATGCCCCATCAACCAGTGACTCTATTCTTAAGAGTAAAAAAGGAAAAGTCAGGTATCCTTGCTTGTTATGTAAGGATATGCACTGTACTTACCTTTGTCCTCGTATGGATGAAGCTTCAAATTTGTTGGAATATGTTACTATTACCCAGGAATGGCTTCCAACCGGTTATCGTAAGTTATGACTTGACATCCCATTAGTTGATAAAGCGGTTAATCCAGATACATCTATGGTTGATCCCACTCTTCATTTGGAGAGTGAAACTAAAGTGGTTGAGTCGACGTCATCTCCACCTGATCCCACTATTTATCCGAGAATGTTGAGACTGAATTATTTGATTTGACCAAATATTCGTCTTGTTCTGATCTTTTAGTAGAGAGTGAACTAAATCCTGCTGAATTTTATATGCTTCGTTTTGATTGTTCTCGACAAGAGGAATTTTTGTCCATTTTGATAGAACCCTCTCCAAGTATTAAGGTTATTTCCTTTGACTGGAGTAACCTAATAGAGTCTCATCTTCATTCGAGTGTTCCTTTCCAAATAGCTATGAATGTTATTGCTAGGCGGATTCTTTGCACTATCATTGACGAAGGGGCTTCTGTTAGCATTCTATCCTCAATTGCTTGGAAAGATTTAGGTTCTCCTAAGCTTGTGCTAGCCACTAATCATATACTGGCTTTTAATCAAAGACCTACTGCGCCTTTAGGGATCCTTCCTCATTTACCTATTGCATCAGGAGGGAAAATTGTCTGTATTGATCTTATGATGATCCAAGATCCTTTAGATTTCAATCTTCTCCTTGGACGTGATTATGTTTATGCCATGAAGGCTGTAGTCTCCACTCTTTATAGTTATGCATTTTCCCCATGATGGGAATATTGTGACCATTGATCAGATTTCCTTTGTTACACCTGACCATCGCATCACTCCTAGTAATCGGACTGCCCTGAATGTGCCTCATGTTCTTGCGATTCCTTCCCCTTCTTCTAGTTAGCTTCTTCCCATCATAGGTAAGATGGGGGGCATGGCTCTAGTCTATGGAAATCATGCTATAGTTAAGATGCTAGATTTTATGTAATGGGGGAAACCTACCAACCTATGGATATCATGTTGGGTAAGAGCAGGTTTGAGAGCATAGTTCCCATTCTGTGTCAAGCTTGTTAAAAAATGAAATAGATTCCCTGAGCATAGTTCCCATTTTGTGTCAAGCTCGTTACAAAATGAAATGGATTTCCTCAAGCATATTTATTTTCTGTTTCAATCTTGTGTAAAATTGAAATAGGTTACGTTGAGCAATGTTTATTCTTGGTTTCAAGCTTGTTAAAAAATAAAAGTAACCCTGAGAAAAGTTCCTTTTTCATGTCAAGCTCGTTAAAAAATGAAATAGATTCTTCCAATGTGTCAAGACTCAATACTTGAACCTTCATTTCATCTACTTGTAGAGAAAATGAAATAAAGTTTACAGTTATATTGGGGGCAAGCACTAACCACTGGACATCATGTTGGGAAATTACCCGTCAATGGGAGCCATTTTGAACATACTTTCTCGGTTTCGAGCTCGTTAAACCCTGAAACGAACCTTTGAGCATGGTTTACCTTTTGGTTTCAATCTTGCATAAAAATGAAACCATTCCCGAGCATAGTTATTTTTCTATGTCAATCTCGTTAAAAAATGAAATAGGATTTCTCAAGCAAAGTTTACCTTTTGGTTTCAAGCTTGCATTAAAATGAAACCATGTTTCAAGCATAGTTATTTTCTGTTTCAAGCTTAGGTAAAAATGAAACAGGTCATTATGAGCATAGTTCTGATTCTGTGTCAAGCTTGTTAAAAAATGAAACAGATTTCCTCAAGCATAGTTTACCTTTTGGTTTCAAGCTTGCATAAAAATGAAACCATTCCTGAGCCGCTAGTTCATTTTCTATTTTCAAGCTCGTTAAAAAATGAAGTAGGTTTCCTTAAGCATAGTTTACTTTTTGGTTTCAAGCTTGCATAAAAATGAAACCATGTTTCAAGCATAGTTATTTTCTGTTTCAAGATTGTGTATAAATGAAACAGGTGACCTTGAGCAGTGTTTATTTGTGGTTTCAAGCTCATTAAAAAATAAAACCACTCCTCAAGCAAAGTTTACCCTTTGGTTTCAAGCTTGCATAAAAATGAAACCATGTTTTGAGCATACTTTCTTTTAGTTTCAAGCTCATTAAACCATGAAACGACCCTTTGAGCATAGTTCTTATTTTGTGTCAAGCTCATTAAAAAATGAATCAGATACCCTGAGCATTCTTCCAACAGATCTTCGAGCTTGTTAAAAACAATAAGATGGTGTTGAGCTTACTTTTCATTTTTTTGTGCTCTGGTTAAAACATGAAAAGTGGTTTGAGATTATTGCTTTTTAGTGCTCTGGATTCAAACATGAAAAATGTTAATAGAGTCTTCTTTTAGCTCTTTTCGGACTCTTAAAATGTGAAAATATGGTCGAGTACTTGTCTTCTTCATACTCGTAAAATTATTTGAAGAGACGTCTTTCTGACAGTAGTTTATCTCTTTTTCGGTTCGGATCGACTATTTTACAAAAAAGGATCCCTTTGGAGTCTTCTTCTGTCTTCATTCAGAATCTCTAAACATGAATGACGCCAAGTTAAATTTCAATGGACTCATTAAAATAAACATTGAGAGACCCTCTTTTGGGAATGAACCCCAGGATTTCTTGGGTTCGCAAAACATATGAGTTTGGACTTGTTCGAAGGACGAGCTACAACGAGTGTTTGTCACCCTCTTTGAACTTGAAAAAATGAAAAGAGGCACTCATCAATCATGATGGATAAATTAAGGGAAGGGAATCAAATCATTTTTGCAAATAAATGGTAGTTTTTTGTCCCCTTTGAACATGACACTTGTCTACATTTCATTTAGTCAACTGGGTAAATCAGCTTGTCTCTGAGTTGATCTGCTTTCATGATTCATGTCACTCCTTTGAGTATTTCAAAAGAATGCATTGTACACTATCGTATTGTGTTCCACCTCATCAAGTAAATGCTTTCAATTCTTTTTATCATGTCACCCGATGTTCAAAGGGAAGTTGAAAGTTACCTCTGCAAACAAAATAGCCTTTGTGTCAGTACCTTTTGAGTCAGTCCTATGGTTACACTATCTACAACACTCCAGAACTTTGTTCTAACTTTCATGCCGTCGATGTGGGATTCATCATGGCCCTCCTTCAACGAGACTATTCTTGTCGACATCAGCTCATCATTCGGGAATTAGTCTTAGAAACAAGTTTAGTACCTTGAGATCTGTATGCCTCAATGACAGATTCTCTTGCTTTCGACATAGGTTCACATCATTGACCTTTTATCGATAGACTTGACTGAGTGTTCCACATCAAATCATCTAATTACACTCAGTAATTTGTACTAGGGTACCTTAGTAATCATCGATCTCCCTCTCACTTGTTAACGGTTCACATCATTCACCGGTAATCAAGTGGTTTCTACCATGTCTGACTTCAGATCATTGTAATCACATGGATAGAATCGTACTTTGTGGAAGACGAAATGAAGACCCTGGGAATCCATCAAAGCGCTCATAGCTTTCTCCCCAGGTTGTGATGGAGTATATTATATGAAGTCCCATCATGGATCCACATATGTATGGTCGTTGCTATGCTCAAATTTGTGGTCATTTGACATAAATCTACAGTGTATTTCTTGTAGCTATGTCCCAAGTTTGAGTCCTTTATCACATGGATCTATGCTGTATTCTAGTAGCCATGGTTGTCAATCTCTCTCGTGGATCTTCCTTGTATTGGTTTGCAGCCATGATAAGGACACATTTGTTCATGAGTCAAAAGTATTGATGTATTGCATATTCCTAGTTGTTGATATCCAATCAACCTGATTATTGCCTCGAAGTGATAACTTGCTCTTTCAAATCTCTCTCCTATTGTACCCCTCTAGTCTCATGCTTTGGGGGGAATTCTGTTACACATAAATCTCGTCATCAACATGTGACAAGACCCCAAACATAGTATTTTTCCCTTAGTCCCAAGTAATGAAGTAAAATCCTGGTCAAGATATCAATCTTGCATATCAAAATCCAGCACCACCCTTACCCTTTAATCAATGAGCGTTACCCTCTTCAGGACGCCTTTAATATTTTTCTCGTAAGTGGTGGCACCGCATTTAACCCTTGTGCAAGGCACAATTTTTCCTTATCATTGCTTTGTATTAGTGTGGAAGAAGCGATTCCCTTGGTAAAAAGGTAAACAAGAGAGGCCTCCATGAAGCTTCTTGAAGGAAGGCTTCGTGGCTCCCTTATCCCTACACCTGAGGACCACCTGGGCTCTAGATCCATCCTTCTAAGATCTCCTATCCACCTCACCCACCATTTCCTCAACCATCCCTAGGCCTATAAAAGTAGGCTCATATCCATGGTTGAGGGAGAGAGCAAGGTTATGCTGGTGCATTTTTATTCTAGCCTAGATCAGTAGGGTGAGCATAGGAGGAGCAAAGTTGGAGCTATCGGGGACAATATATTGGAATTGTAAAGGAGCTTATTGAAACTAAGGAATAGGTTGTAAAATTATTCTTCTTTATAGTAATGCAAAATTGGTTCATTTCCCATAAAGTATATTGTGTTAATATCATATGTTTTATTGTTAGATTCCTTAGTCACTAGCATAGAATAGTGGAACATTTTCTGGTGCTTTTTGGTCTTATGTGTTGGTTTCATGTGATCATGTAGGTACATTGTTGAAGAGCTAGCATTGCAGGAGACAACCACACTTTTCATCAAAGACCCTTATTCCAGATCTCCACCCATTCTAGGGAAAGTCTTCCAATTCTGTTGTGTACTATTTGTTCTAGATCTAAACCATTAAGACTAGAGGAACAACTCCTGTCCGTAGGAGGTGTATTTTTCCTATTAACACCAATACAGTAAAGCCAAATGTCAATGGGAGAATCCATAAAGCTATCAACTAACTTTTTTTTGTCTTATTCACCCAATAATTTATTTCTTCCAGAAATTGGTTGAGGTATTTAATGCATGGGGAATGGAAGAGTATGGCAATCAAATTCGAATTGGGGCAAGCCATCATTTTTGAAAAATGTGATTTTGACTTATGGGGCAATAAAACTCCAAGAAATGCATGCCCATCCCATTATGCACCCATGTCCTTCATTCCCTCATGTAGTTGGAGAAGCTGTGGCATTTTCTGTCATGATTTCCTGCATTTTCCTCATTGTCTCCATGCCTCGAAACCTGTTTTTGTATTGCTGAGTGAATGTGAAGTAGGGACTCAATATTTGGGGATTTTAAGAGGTTGTTTTTGTTTCCCTCATGCAGCTGGAGCTTGTTGTGTGTTTCCCTCATGATTTCCTGCATTTTCATAATTGTTCTCAAAGCTGGAAACCCATTTTTGGTTATGCGCATTGGATGGGAAGATATATCCATGATTTTGGGGTTTACAGTAGTCGTTTTTGCTCATGTAATGTCCATGAGTGTTTACTGAAATCATATTTGTTAACCTAGGGTGAGTGGAAGAGTGCAGGGCTCAGTTGTAGGCATGCTGAATGCACAGAAACTGACCATCCCACAACTTAGGATGCTTGTTGCAGTAACCTCGAAGAAAATGAACCATTGCTCTATTTTCCACCATAGTCTGTCCGTCGGTACCTAGATGGATAGAACTACTCCTCTACATCTTGGTATCCATAATTTCCAACAATCAAGTCCAAAATTCACCAAGGAATCGAGAATCCTGATCAGAGATGATGGAATGGGTAGTCCAAAATGGACCCATACACGCTGAAAGAACAAATGAGTAGTTTGCTCAACATTGGTATTCTTTTTACATGGCATGGAGATACACATCTTTCTAAGCCTATCAACTATCATATACAAATAATCATGACCCATGTCACGTCCCCTCCCCTCTACTCGACGGAGAGGACACGGTTACGTTGGTGCTCTATCTAATCTAGGAAATCTATCCCCATGAACATAACATAAAATGCATTGAACATAAAATTATACGTACATAGATGCATAATGCAATATACAGTGAAAGAAAATACATTTCAACAAATTCATCATGTTCATAATAATTTATAAAACAAATACATTGCAGAGATTAAACAAAATAAAATATTTATCTTGAGAAGAAGCTTCCCTACAACTAGCTATGTCGCTGCAACGTTCCACCCAACCATAGTCCAATGTGCTCATCAATTTCTCAGCACCACTTCCACCCTCAATATGGGCATGATTTCCACAAGGAACTAGGGAAAAACATGCTCACACATAGCCAAATACACATCAAAGTCATCCAAGCCACTCTACAGATGGGCTTATCACGCTGCTAAGGCAATGGAATGGTAAAATTTCTAAGCTAGCGAGATCAACCATTGATCTATGTACACCTACACAAGATCTGGATTAGTATCCATAATACCTACACACCCAACACAAGGAAGTATCCCTTTCACTACTACACAGTCCCTCAGGCCATACCTTCCCTTCCAATGCTCTTCAGGGTGTGCATAGAAAGACAACCAACCCCTCTTGATCTGTCTATGAGGTTCCTATCTTCACTATGTTTATCACGCCAATATGGGCCTCTTCCACTCCTAGCCAGTTCAGACCAACACAAGGATTTACAGAACAACAACATACAAATGTTGGGTATGAACAAAACATTCTTGGGAGCTAAAATGAAAATGTTAAAAAGTAGTTCAGGCCTTCAGCACTATCCACTAATAACAGACTTCAACTAGTCCCCTCCATCGAATTTTCTTGTGCACTTCATTCACCTAGAATGCTCATAAGTCAAGAATGAGCAGCCTCAGCTGTCTTCAATGGGAAGTTTTATTGGCATGCATAGGTATTTTGGGTCAGTTTTCACTTAATGAGCCACCTACTCTTGTTCCATTTTCTTGGGGAACATGACCACAAAATAGGGAAGTTGCCTCCTGCAACAGCTGAGTTCTCCATTTGAAACATTATTTGTTTTTTTCCTAAAACTCCATTGGAATTGACATATAGGAAATATGTTGATTGAATTGTTTCATGAGATGAAGAAAAGGCTCGCAAGTTCATTTAGAGAATTTAGCAGGTGCACTAGGAAGTGCAAGAGCAATTGGAGAAGAGTCAAGCATAGTATAAATCTAGACATGACAAGAAATGGGATGATCACCAATTTCAATTTGGATATCAATTGTGGTTTCACATCAGTAAATATATATTGAAAGGTGAAGAAAAAAGCTCAATCCCATTATATATGGTCCTTTCACTATATTGGAGAAGATTGGAATCAATGCCTTTTGATTAGATCTACCTTCTTACATGCAAATATATTCAATTGTAAATTTGGATGACTTGAAACTTTATGAGACTCCAATGATCATGGATCCAAGGGAGAATGTTTCAGTTCCAACAATTGATGAATTTTCACCTGAATACTTGGACGAGCTTAAAGAAGATGTCATCCTAGACAAAAGGAAAAGGATGTCAAGAAGGGGTGATGTGGAATACATTCAAGTGGGAATGAAAGGAACTCATCCAATCAAAGCATGGTGCATCAAGAAGGTAAAGGTGAGGGAGAAATCCCTCACTTGATTATTGACTGATGATGCTTTTGGAGGACAAAATCCTTCCAATGGGAAGGTATGATCCAGAAGGAAATCTGAATGGGTCATTTTTCAAACTCAAGAAATTGTTAGGGAACCATCATTAAAAATTATATCTCATCCATATGATTCCAATGGAATTTGTTTCACTTAAAATAGACTCCTTATGGAAAAGTCATGATGTTCTAAATTTTAGGCAAGATGATATTTTTCGTGCAGACTTGGGAAAATAGAGGCCACGTGGCACCACTGCAAGGGTGACACGTGGCATTCATACGTTCACATGGAACCCCCATATGGTGACACATGGTAGGGACAGTGTGATGTCCCAAGTCTGGTGTATAGACCTGGACACTCTTCAATTCTGTAAATTATATTAAAATTTCTGAACTTGAATTAATTCACACAAAGCCTTTTCGAGCTGGGCAAATCAAGGGTTTCTTTTTGGAAATTTTAAAGGAAAAAGGAGTGGAAAGTGGGAAGCAACCAAATAAATTCAGACATAGAGTTTCCTATTCCCTAACACATTTATATCTGATGCCATTTAGGGTTTAGAATCTGCTCCGCGGAAACCTACTACCACACTTCTGGGCAGTTAAACCATGAAACTAGGAAGCGTAGTTCGGTCCGTTTCAACCAGGGGCTTATGGAAATTTGTAGAGGGTTGTTCCAGAATTAATATAACATAATAAAAGTTTTTGGACAGTTTTCAGAGGTTCTGGAAAGTTCTGAGTATTTTTGGATGAATTTGGGTTTTTTTGACAGTTTCGGCCTAGTGAAACCCTGCACAATGGATCCAAAAAGGAAGTACGGCCCCAAATAAAAATGGCTATGGAGGGATTTATGGGAAGGAGGGTATTTCAGTGACCCACAGGAACTGACAGGGCTAATTTTGAGTTAGCAGAACTCATTTTACATCAAATTTGGGAAGACTAGTCATTGAAAGCTAGCAATCTAGCTAGGGTCTAAATTTAAGCAATTAATTCATGTCAAATTAATTTATGAGATACATATGAATTATAAAATAGATAAATAAAATCCCACTGAACATATAAAATCTATTCAGACACTCCCCCAACCTTGCATATTTCTCATAGCACTCAGATTCATTAATTTTCCCCCATACATTGATAAAATAAGCTTTTTTTGAGGAAACTGAAGACATACTTCTTTATGGACAGATATGTTTTGAACTCATATAGATAAATTAAAGATTAATATTCTTGTACATATCATAAATCATATACTAAACTGACCATTACAAAGAGACTCCAAAATAAGGGGCAGGAGGCCTGGAACATGATCGACAAAAGGGGTTGAGAGCATAGGTGAAGCATGGGATTCACTACAGCTCGACCTGAACATGATGGAGGCTACAAATAAATTTGATCATACTTCCATGGGTTAAATATAGTGCTCCATGCCCGCAATAGAAGAGAAGAGGGTGGAAAGAGAGGGGATGGGAAGGCTGGGGCTCATCTTCCAGTAGTCTGAGGCACAAAACTCAGAAGCAATACTCACATAAGAATAACTCAGTATACACAACAACCAAACTGAATAAAGGATTTGGAATACTTCTTTTATAGAATTTATGTGGACCTGTTGAGCAAGTTACTTGGCTTGGTGACCTGTGAGAATAGGTCACCCATGAGTGGACATGCTTTCCTTTCTTTTCTTTGCTTTGCCTTTCCTTATTTTTCCTCTTTTTATGATTTTCCTTCTTTTCTGAACTTTCCTACTTTTCCTGTTTTATCCTACTTTATGGATTTATGCTGCTTTTCTTGAAATATTCCTCTTTTCTCATTTTTGACAACATTTTTGGACTCTAGTGCTTACTTGACTTGACAAGTTTATTTCCACATAATTTAATTGCATAATTAAAAAAATGATGAAATGAAATTTCATACATGCCTCAAAATAATTATTAGCAATATTTTTCCTAGGAAGAATAATTAATGTCAATTTGAGCCCCTAGGAATTTCATCATGGTCAATACCTTTAATGTCCCAAAATATGGGGACATGACAGACATATGACGTGGCATAGTAGAATAGTGAAATGGCAAGGTGACTTGGAACATGGTGACATGGTGATATGGCTGGACATGATACAAGAAAATCATAGGGGGGACATGTGGCCCACTCAGGGTGTGACATGTGTCACCCCTAAGACTTCCAACACCAAGTCCTGTACTTCCACTCTACATGATCCACTTATGGAGGGTGGTCGAAATATTTTATTTAAAGGAGATGTCAGCTATATTGGGGGTTGGAATGACCTCTCCATTGAAGAGCACTCCCAAATACGTATTCCCAGTGGGACAATCTCCATTATCAAATGGTTCTTGTGTGATTTTATGGTGTATGTCCCTTTTATGTGTTTCTTCCTTAGTATGTGCACATTTACATATTCATGCTATTTTAATCAAATAGTCTAATGATAAGTGTATTATTACAAAGATCCTGATCAGTAAGATTCTCTTTTCCTTGAAAATAATTGGGAAGGAAACTCATGCCTCAATGCGTAAAGGTAGGTTGTAAGGATGAAGGGACATGAACAAGGCCTTGACTCACCATATGGAATATTTCACTGGGATATTTGGCCTTAAATAGGGGATATGGGTTATATTAGAAGTATTTTAACACTATATTTTAGACATGTAGGTCTAAGACTAACATATTGAACCACTACAAAGTACATTTCCAGGGTATCCTTGGTATCTAGATGGAGATAGTCAACATTAAAAGGTTTTGGACATTAAATATGGGTTTCTTGACCCTAGATACATTTAAGGGAATAAAATGAATCCTTAGGCCTTGAATGAATATTTTAGGCACATGGGGCCTATAATGACACCTTGAACCAACCCAAAGGACTACTCAAGGAAATCCTTTTCCCCTGATTAGGTATATATTCGGCATAAGCATTTTTATCACTATGTATGGGTCTTGGAGCCTTGGATATGGTCAAGCGAGGAAACCTAACCCTTAGGACCCAAAAGAATATTATAGCCAACCGAATTCAAGAAGGTTGTATCAAACAATTAGACATGGCCTCTTGAGGCTATCATTGACCTAATTGGGAATGCTGGTGTTAAAGGGTAATTCCTCGAGTGTGAACACAAGTTAACCTCCCTAGTTTGAATATATTGAATCTAAAAGAAAATGAAACAATACATGCACACCTTCTCTTAGATCAATCAAATATTAATGAGAAACAAGGTGAAAAGGACTGATCTCTGATATGGAGTTTGTTGTTTCTATCCTTGAGCTGCTACAACCCGACTTTGCGTATGAAAGAACCTACAAACAGACCCAACACAAACAAATATCAAGTGGATTGATCTTGAAACATTTTAATTGATCCAAGCAAATGACTAAGGAAATTTACTATATATGATAATAACAACCAACTATGGGAAGGACATGCATAATTGTATTGAAAGATAGCGGAAAGAAGTACAACCATAAGCCTTATTGTTGTAGTCTCCTTCTAATAAATTCCTCCTACTTCAACATGTCACAAGTATCTTGAAAGGAAGCACATAAAGAGTCTAATACTCTAGAAAATTTCTCCAACATCTACTTGTTGTGAATTCCTCCCCTCCTCACCCATGGCAAAGGCCTTCATTTATAGGACAATGAGGATAAGGGAGAGGTGAGAAATTGGGGGAAAGTGGACGAGAGGTGATCCCAACAGTTGTGGAGCTTGATCTAGATGCATGAAAATAGGAATGAAAGGATATCTAATGAGATTTAATTCTGGAATCTTCTCAAAAACCTAATTTTCTTCTCGTACAGAGGTCAAAGCTTCCAGTTAGTTGATAAAAGTGTGTCTAAATATGGAGATACACTCTGATGTAGAGGAAAGGCATGCCATAGGTGTAGGTTGCAATGGGACAAGGAGAAATGATTAAGTTTTGATGCATGTTTCTAGGATAGAAAAGGATGCCAAAGTTTCTATAAAGGTGAATCTGTAGGGCAAGGAAAAAAAGGGACCTTTATTTATGACAATGCCTTCAGGGATTGTGGCAACATGAGGATACAAGGTTTATCATACTGAAAAAAATACTATGTAACATATTTCTCCCCAAAGTATGAAGCTAGAGAGAAGTGATAGGTGATATACTTTGGTGTGACTACCAAAGAGAGTAACCATCGATCAAATAACTGGCAACACCAAATAAAGAGTTTGCAGTACAAACTATGACATCTCTAAACTAGATATCCCATTGAATCCAAGCATGGATGCCAACTAATAAACTATATAGATCCATGTGAATGCTAAACAAAAATGACTCCCAATGATGAGATAATGGCTATGGAAACACAAAGTAGATCCATGATGAGATAATGAAATAGACACAACTAATACAAAATGGATCTATGTGACAATACAACGAAAAATATCCATCTCAACAAGGGAAAGAGATAAAAAAAAGGGTACCCTAGGGTCTTCAAAACAGTTCCAAAACTTATACGATCCTAATCATTTGAATAGAGGAGTTGAAGTTGAAAATGATAGGAGCCACTTGATTATTGATCAATGATGTAAACAATTAATAAGTGTGAGGGAAATCACCTGTGACGATAATGATTCCTAAGGTATCACAATACATTTTGACAAATAAAAATAAATGGGATGAATTTGAGCATCTATGGAATCATTTGATTAGAGGTCAATGAGTTAAACCTAATGTTGAAGGAAATAAACCTACCATGGGGGCATGTAGGCTCTAAGGTACTAGGTGGTTTCTAGATCCAACCCATGGATGATGTGATGGTGTCGAATCAGATAGATACATTGAAGGATGTGGGACATTATATGTCCCACATCATCGACATGAAACTAACATAGGGTGATTAATTTGTTTGGTAGACCGAATGAATATAAACTGACACAAGGTGCATGGGTGAAATTATCTTGAGAATTAGTTCAAAGATGACTGGCATGACAGAGGATGTGATAACTGCAAAGTTTGACTCAAATGGAGTACTTCCCTTGAACATTTCATGGAATAACACATGAAATGGAATCATTGATTTAGTGATATGGAAGACAAGATATAATGTGACATGAACAAATTATTCTTAGGATAACCCAAATAAGTAGAGAGACTCGTAAACTTGATATGACCCAAAGACAAGCTAATTACCCAACCATTTGAATGGAAGAAAAGCAAGTGTCATGTTCAAGGGTGACGATAATATACCATAAATATAGACCCAAATGTATTTCCCTTTCCTTATTGCCCATCATAATTGGCAAGTACCTCTTTGTTTATTAACGAGCTTGCGAAGGATAACATATGCTCAATATATCTTTTCCTTCGCACGAGTCCAATATCACATGTTTTACAAACCTGAGAAAGGAGGGGGTCAGTCCCAAAAATGTCCTTCAATTTTTAATTTCACGAGTCCAGACAATGTAAACTCGATTATTTTTCATATTTTAGAGAGTATGAAAAAACTAAAGAAGACTCAAGGGTGAACTTTTTCATATATTTAGTCCCCAAGGCCCGAAAAAGTATAAAATAATACCGAGGATAACTCTCTTAGTAAATGGATGACTAAGGTAATTCTTTTATGTAATTATTCTAAACATTTCGAAAAAGGGGTAAACTATCACCATATAGATGACCTTTCAAACACTTTTACAATTGTGAAAGAGACAAGTTCGCTTGGCAATATTTTCCTATTTTTAGAGACTGAAAAGATCTTAAAGACAACTCTGGGGATTCCTTTTTTGTAAAGGTTTGACGAGCCTAAAAAAAGAGATAAAATTGTACTCGACACCATTTTACTTGGTTTTTAATGAGCATGACTATGGTATCTAAATCATTTGGAAACTTTTTCATATTTGAACCAAAGCACAAAAACGGAAAAAGTAAGCTCAAACCACTTTTCATGTTTTTAAACTAGAGCACAAAAGAGTGAAAAGTAAGCTCAACACCTCTTACTATTCTTAATGAGCTCGAAGAAAGGTTAGAATAATTCTCGAATCATCTACTTAATTTTTTAATGATCTTGACACAGAGAAAGAACTATGCTTGGGATGTTGTTTCATGGTTTTTAGCGAGATTGAAACCGAGAAGAAAGTATGCTCGACATGAGTCCCATTGATAATTCTCTTCCCATCATGATGTCCATATGTTGGTACTTGTTATAGAGAATATTTCCTATGGATTGGGATGGACCACAACAGACTGAATTACAACAAAAATAAACCCATTTCTATATGCAATAGAGATCAAAAGAACTAACACTAAGGGATGGAAGGCATACCTTATTCTGGAAGGTTGTAGTTGATCCTCATTGATATTTTCAACCACGCTTGTACCTACACTTCATCCTCAACAACAATGAAAAAATGAACGCATGATATATTTTAAAGTGTTAGGCATACTCTAGCATATATAAAACCAATATATATAAATCAAAGTAACTACATCATCCATGGATAAATATCATACATAGTTATATCATACATAGTACATGTCCCATCACGTGAATAAAAGGGTCAAGGTAGAACATGATGGTCCATCGTATGATTATCAATCATTGATGTATACCGTTAAAGAATGTGAGATATCCCATCGATAATGGGAATCAAGGTACATAGTGCAATCACACAAGTGTGAATAGATGTGTTGAGGTCGAACACTTGAGTGAATCCATCGATCAGGGGACATTGATGTATTTCCAAGACTGTCGATGGTGAGATAAACTGAAACTGATGACTACAAGACTAAAGGCACTTAATGGAATCTAGTATCATATTCCAAAATAGATGATTTGAAGTTGATAGAATGGAATCCTTTGGAAGGAGGGCATTAAGGCATCCCCCGTCAACCAACACGAGGTACTCAGCAACGCTAGATAATTTGGAACAAATCTAATGAACTAGATGTGCACAAACTAGTAACTGTATTGGGAATGGACGACATGAAAAGACAAGATAAATTAGGAGTGGTTGAATCAGCCTAAAAGTTCCTTCAAATAAGAGCATAAGGCATATGGTGACTCATAGGAAGCATAAAATTGACATGCAACTTGGGACAACTCTGAGACACAAGAGGCATTGAAAGAGGCTCCATAGGGACTAGAAGCATAAAAACTTGTTGGAGAAAACTCAGAATAATGAGTACAACTCCTAAAGTCATACTAGTAACCCAACTGATGGATGGAATATATAGTGCTTTGTTCGAAGGAGACATGATTCGACAACTGCCAAAAGTAACATCAGTTCTCATCTGACTTTTTATGTTTTTTAATTTTTTGGTTTTTTCATATGAAGAAGCTTACAAAAGAATAAAAGTTCTTATGATACATAACTAGGAGGAGACGAGTGTTGCGGAAAAGAAAATTAGTTCCAAGCAGTGGAACATACATATTCTCAATGCAAGGAAGCATGTGCAGGATAAGGACACTCGGGGGAATGTATCCTTCGGGTAAGGGATGATCAAGCTGCAAAATATATATAAGAGGCTATGCTTGGCTGGAATTGAGGCAAGCTCAAGCTAAATGGCTAATAAAACTGAAGTAGGGAGCCGACATAAAGCTCAATACGACAAGCAGACGCATGGAAATGCATTTACAACTTGATATAAATGGGAGTCCCAGTGGGATATGTCCAAAATAAAGTTCAAGAAATAATATGTGGTTCTTTCTCGAAGAAATTGCATGAGTATAAGGGACTCCCAGACCTAAGGGAAAAACCACAACATGGGTACCAAATGGCAAAGCAGGATCTATCTAGGGATCCCATGAAATAGGAAGGCTCTACCACTCATGTAATGCCACTTCTAGTAGAAGTGTGAGGTTCCATAACATGAAGAAGTGGGTTCATACCTATAGTTAAGGTGACATGGTCATAGGACGATGCATGGCGCAAGAAAAAAAGTGATCGTATCCTATATTCCAGTTCTAAAATATACTTGTGATATATACAAACGAGTCAAGAATTCAGTAAAAATGCGCTTGAAACAAGTCCCTACATCATAAATTAGGCCAAAACAGTTCAAAAAGGTCAATATATGTCTAAAACTATAGGAAAGTGGGTAAAAATTTCAAAAGAAATTTTAAAAATAGTAAAAACAATTTCACCATACCATTTGAGTTTTTACGAAATATAGTGCATTTGGAGCCATTTTGGACTACGAACTTCAATCGCCAATTTCAGGAGCTAGGAGCAACGAAATCACAAACCATCAGGGTCAAGTAAATCCTCACTACATTCTCTATATTTTGCATGTATTTATTTCAATTTTTAGTGGTGTAATTTTCTGTTTGGATCCCCATAAAGATGGGTATCCCATCCCATGTGGGTCACTGTTTATTGGGTCCTGTATAGGGTTGGGTATACGTGGGAAAAGAAACTTGTTCCTGCATATACACGTGACTGTCAATAGAAAATGTCGCGCATATGTGCACACATTCCCAAAAAAACATAATCTCATCAAAACTACTTTTTTTTGCAGGATGGTGCTAGAATGGAGGGAACGTGAACACGAGGATGTGGATAGGAAAGTGTAGGGTGATGCAAATGCCCAACAAAATTTAAGAGGATGTGTTATTTATACATTTGGGAAACTTGGGAGCTTAAGAGATCAACCAAGGCTACTCTAGATGCTATTAAACTATTGGGATCCAAATACAAAGGCATTTCAACTTGACGAGTTGCCATTGAGACTTGAGGTGGAAGACATATATTTCATTACTGGGCTATCCCATCGAGGCAAGGAAGTCAATATGAGGGATCGTAGATTGGGAGCCGGTCTCAATATCGAGGAGTACATAGCTTTGTACTGTCTTCCGGATACTGAAAATATCAGAAGTCAGGTTCCTATCAACTCCATCCGGAGCCTCAGTCTCAAGGTGATAGTATTGGTGCTAGCCAGGATAGCAAGGTTGGAATCTCTACATCAAGCTTCCAGGAATTATATTTTCTATGCGGTAGAGTGTATGAGGCCCATGATATATAAATAGTTTCTAACAAATGCCATTCTAATAAATAGTTTGCATAAGAATCGACAACATGATTATAGATCCTAGGAATTATATAAATGTATGTTGTGTGTTCAAATTGTCGTTCTAACAATCTTACCCATAACAATATTCATGATAGAGTCATATCTATGATACGATACATGACATTTAACTGTGAGAAAACCAACTATGAGTCAAGACGTACCTCAAGGGATTGACTACCATAAGATATGGCATAACGTAGTAGCTCAATCATGACACTATGCTCAACAACATTGTTGGATGATGGCCAGATAAATGTACCTCCTGAAGACACTACATGACCTGTATATGTATAAATTACCCAAGCAACCGAGGTTCAGTTATGGGTATGGTGGCTACCACCGTTAGCATATCCTATATATATCGAAGACTCCGTGGACATCTACTACAAAAAAGGAAAGTGTGTCAGCAAACCGAATTGCTACAAGGGGACCAAAATAATATGTATACAACTGTACACTAATATAGAAAGTATCAGCCTCAGCTAATCATTAAGCATAATATTTTTTAAGATAGAGCCCATTTCTAGGCTCTGCCAAGGCCATCCCTTCATAATATTCCAGCTCATATGTGCCCTTCTCTAAGACTCGTTTAACCACATAAGATCCATGCCACAGGGAGTTGAACTTACCCGCCCCTTATGGTTCACTAGCTTGGTCATATAAAATAACCAAGTCGCCCTCACTAAATATTCGGGGATGAACAGACTTATAATATTGAACCTTTACACGACGGTTATTCACTTCAAGAGCTACTAAAGAATCCCGATGCTGCTCATTGATGTGTTCTATGTGTACCATACATTCTTCCAAGTCAGAAATATCTAGTAAGAGTTCTATGACTAGTCTCAATGAAGGGATCTCGCATTCAATCGACAATATCGAATCCACCCCATGTACTAGCTAATATGGAGAAAAATTGATGGCAGTATTAATGGCGGTTCGGTAGGCCCACAAAGCAGGGTAAAGCATAATGTCCCAATTATTTTTTATTTGCAAAACAGTTCTTTGCAAAATGGACTTAAGGTATTTATTAATAGCTTCAACCTATCAATTCGATTGAGGATAATAAGAAGAGGAATACTCTTGCTTATACCCCAATTTGGAATATAATTCATCCATATCCTATTTTGAAAGTGTTTGCCATGGTCTGTGACAAGCTCTCTCAGGATATCAAACCGAGTAATAATCTGATTGAACATGAAGTGAGTAGCCGTCTCACCATCGGATTTGATAGTAGGAATAACCTCTTCCCATTTTGTGAAGTAATCCATGACCACTATGATGTGATGGTTCCCCCATCCGAAGCTGGGTTGCAATCCATAAAGTCAACCCCCACTTGGTGAAGGGACCGACAATGATAATAAAGTGAAACAGGGTGGGATGCAGACATATGTTTCGTGCAAACACTTGGCAAGGGTGGCACCATTTGACCACATTAACACAATCTTTAAATATCGACAACTAGTAATAACCTACTCTTACTATTTTTTTGGGTTGTAGAAAGCCCAAATAAATCACCACCACACACCCTGCCGTGTCAATCATTCAACACCGTTTCAACCTCTTCATGAGTCTAACATTGATGTAAAATGGAATCCACCCCATGATGATACAAAGTGTCACCGATAATGAGGTAATTCTTAGCATCATTTCATAAACGTTGATGCTCATCCCATGAGAGGTGAGGAGGGACCTTCAAAGTATGTAAATATAGTATCATGTCACACTATTGCGCGGTTGTCGAGTAGTGAATGACTCCATCCATCCATCTCTATTGAGCACCTTGGCCATGCGCCAAGGGACTGTACTCCCTCACCAACTAAGGAAACATGGTTCAGGAAGTTACACATTAAGATATCTCGGGTGAGACTGTGCTTGCCTTGCGAGTGTTGCCTACTGTGCTTGCTCTGTCGGACCGATGTCTTTGGGTGTTTTGTTGAACCTGGGTCGCATGAGTAAGGAAAAGAGGCCAACAAATGGTTTCGTTGTTGGGACTGTAATCATTTGATTCAAGGGAGATGTTGTGGCATCCAAAAAACAAGGAAATAGAGGATTGGTTGGAGTCTAAGACGCTAATATTTGTGCAAGAAGAGAGCACATGATCACAGTTGAGCACAAAAAAATGGCTAGACTGGTACATATACTCTGATATTCACGAGATCTTCTTTGCAAATTTTCCCATTGTGTTGTATGAGTGGTTGTCAATATTGGCAACTCGGCAGACAATTTTTTAGAGAAGAGAAGCGGTTGAGTGGAGTGATCAATTGGTTCGCGAGATAACCTGTGTCAGTAACCCCATCTCTAGAGCTGTTGATTTTTGGGTCGACAGTATTTTGCAAGGATATATTACTGAGCTTGCAGTAGAAACTATAACCTCATACAATGAGGCTGAAAGAAATTTTTTCCAAAGACCTCGACGAAGATACTTGTTTTATATAAGTACATGGATCAAGATGCTCATCTATGAGAAGGGTATTTTGCAGTTGAGCAGTTGATTTCTATATCCATAGGAGGGAATATGTCGCGGGTGATCTACAGAGAAAATGGGAAATGGTGAGCTGAGATGTTCCCAGGAAGTACAAAACCTGAACTAGAAGTTGGATTCCTAAGGAGTGTGTTTGTGCCAGAAATTGTTTCCAAGGCTAAAGAAACAAGCCAACACAATCTCAAATAAAACTCAATAAAATAAAGTAGGTTTTAGGTTTTTGAAAGGTTTTGTGGTTGTAAAGTTTGGTAAGCAATCAGGGAATACATTCATGAATTAAACAGGAAATGAATCATAAACAAAAGAGGACAAATATGCATAATATATTCAACAAGATCCAACAGAACACAATATTGAAGTTCATTTATAAAAGACAAGCATCACCAGTATATAAACATAAACCAGTAAATGAATATATCAATTAAGCAACTAAACAAGCTGAACAATGAAGCCAACACAGAAACTGAAGGGTAAAAAGTGTCATATATCTCATAATTTCATCATCAAATGCACATAAGAGTTTTATACTTAACTCATGAACAAGTCTGAAGACCTCCTGAAGCTTTCCCAAAATCCTGAACCCTTCTTCAGTCCATTTGTCCCTCTTTTATAATTACAAATAAGTAGTTCTATCTCCCCTTCATTAGGTCGAAATTGAAACTACCCAACAGTTACATTAACTAACTAACTCAACTAATTGACTAAAAATAACAAATTGGATTCCTGACAAATATGGCAAATTTTTGGAAAATAGGTGTCAAATAAGCTTCCATATCTCTCAATTCGTGACACCTGTGTTAAAACTGAGAGAGGTTTTTGTAAATGGGTCCGTTATGGACCAAAAAATCTCTTGGTTTTTAAAAATTCATCTCCAATCAATCAGAATCTTCCCCGCAAAATGAACACTAAAACAGGAAAATATTAAATATTTAAAATCCCTGACAAATAGGTTGCAAAGATTAAAGGGAATATTTCAAACCTTGATAGCTGTTGCACAACTGAGAGAGGTTTTTGTATATGGGTATATTATGAACAAAAAACTCTTTTGGTTTTCAAAAATTTGTCTCAATTAGCTCGTGGTCGGCATTTTACTTCAATAACCCAAAACAGGAAAAACTGAGCAGAATTCTCAGTGATCTGTGCATTTCACTATAAACTGGATGCTGCTTTACTGTTATATATCTCCAAAAGTGTTTAACAACAGAAAAAATAACTTCCAACATGCTCTGCAAAATATAATTCATGTGTTTCCAAGCCTGCATGATTATGAATATTCAATTTGAGGTTATTGTTCATTTGAGCTGGCCACAGATTTCCTCCAGGAAAAAATTGAGTTTGCAGAGCTGTGAAATTCTGCCATCTAAAATTCCCAGTACATGTTGTAATGTATATTCATAAACACTAGCACACTAGCAGTGCTACACCCCAAAATTTCATGCACTTTCAACTCCATTTATAGATCATCTTTGGCTAATAGAGGGATTCATGATTTTAGCACAACAGCCTTATCATCTGTAGAACTTGTCGAGAAGTATTATAATGACAGCAAACACCATGCTGCTAGTGCTATCATGCTCTCCATAGCCTTTCTAGATTGCAAATGAGCATTTGGGCCTGTAAAACAATCTGAAATGTAATCTCCATGCATCAAGAGAAGCAAATTGCACCCTACAACCTATTGCTATTTAGGCCTCAGTTGTCAAAGACTCAAAACACCTTATTCTTCTTGCAGCTTCAGCCCATATGTATTACTTGCACCATTAAAAGCAATAAACATCCACCAATTGAACCATCATTGAGCAACAACAACTCTAGAGGTCTGACAGATAATGTAAGCACCATGCACAGATTCCGAAAGCTTATGAGAGTAACTCTCAGTTACTGCCAAGAATAGCCCGACTAATTCCTATTAGTCTGGGCCATTCCTTTGATGACATCATTAATCTCAGTATAGGTGACTTCACAGAGATAGATGGATCTGTAGGCACTTCTTTGGAATTGGACACAAATTATGAGAAGCTCTTGTATTTCAGCTTTCTGATCAGGTCAGCTCTCTTTCTTCCGTGTCTTTGCTCATTTAGACTTTCGTCACCTTCAGGATTATACCCTTTTGCAGAGGGTTTATCCTATCATGAGGCTCATGTATATTGCCTTTATACACTTGCTTGATTTTCAAAGAGCCCATCTACACCAAACTTCCCTTCCTGATAGGAACCATCTAGAGAACTGACTTTCAGGCTGCCATGAGTAAAAACATCATGATGGTCTTCCTCAATCTTCCCTGAATGATTTTTTAGTTTACTAATATAGGTTAGGTTTTATCACAGGTATAAGTGATCTAGGTCATTCGGAGTACTCCAGCCTCTTCACTGCAACTGATTATGAAACCTAGTTATCAATCAATTTGTTTATTCAAAATAGATGACCATCTCCAGCATGAATAAACCTGTGTATTAGTACTCAAAATTAACCCCTAAACTGCCAGAATCATTTATGAACAATCTCTGTACAAAAAGAGCTTTACATGAAAGATCTCAGCTGCCAACCTTTTAGACTAAATGAAGACTGTTTATATATTGGATGAGAAGATATATGAAGTAGAAACAATCTTAAACTTAGTCACTTTCAGCTCTCAGTAATTTTAGTATCAAAATGATAGTAGGTCTTCATCTACTCTCAAGATTTTAGCTCCTCGCTGCTTCTATTTGTTTCCAAGAACAGTAAGCTTCAACACCTAACAAAATTAGGTCTCCCTACAATTTCAAATATCTGGTTCCTTTTTTGCATTGCTTGCAAACAACAAATCAATTTATGACATTGAAAACACTGTCCAATGTACAGTTCATCACATCACTACACTTCAAGCTTTGACAGGGTCATACTTCATTAAAAATTGCTATTTTTCAACCTTCACTCACCCTGGCATCTCAGAGCGTCTTAGACAGCTATTTCTTTGGTCGAAATTTCATTAAAAAGCACAATTTAACATTTCCCTTGATCAATTTTGATATAACAGATCCCACAGAAAAATCCCCAAATTATCAATTATATTGGCCTATCGTGGAATACCTCTTTAATGCACTGCTGTAAATACTTAAAATGATTGCTTAAACTGTCAGATTGTCCACCTTAGCTGTACAAATGTCCCTCCACGTCCAATTCGATTGCAGGTGGCAAAATCAAGAAGCCCTAATTTTGGTGTAACCTTGAAAAACCCCAACTGAGCTCCAACAGCAATATCCGGTTTTTTAGCAGCTGTCTTCCTTCCAGCGTCTCCACCAGCTCCATAATATTTAATTTAGAACATCTTCCCTGAAAATCTTGCCTTATTTCGCTCACTATCATCATTTGCCAAAAATTTGCATCCAGTTGCCAGAACAGTTGCCAGAATATCCCTCACATGAGACTGACGCCTGTTTACATGAAAAAAACTTGGCAAAACACATATAAAACGTGACCAATAATTTATTTAACGCTTTAGGAGCGAAATTCCCAAAAAATCGGACTGAAAAATGACCATTCTGGCAAAAACCGATTTTCCTGTAGCGCCGCAGTGTTAATTTTTGGCAGTTGCGCTACAAGAATAATTTAAAACCAATTTTGGTACTTTTTTGTCAGTAATTCCATTTTGAATGAGGTTTAAATGCTAAACTATGCTCATGATGTTACTTGTGACCTCATTATTCAATAATATGACCTTTAAAAACCCTTCAAAAGCTTAAAAGAACAAAACTAAATAAAAATCTGAAGGTAAAAATTGAAAATTTCAGTAAAAATCTACAAATTTCCACAGTAAGTAAAAGAGTAAACTCAAGCAAATATGCAAGCTAAAATAAAAATGACAATCAAACATAAAATTTGAAGAAACAAGTTCCTGACTTAACATCTGGCTCCAGCTGCGGGATGAAGTCCTCCCTGTGAGGCTTCAAGAACCTGTAGACCAGTGCCTTCTGTAACCAAAACTGCTTGCTTTTCTGCAAAACATCCATTGGGCTATGGAGTCTTTATTCAATCCTTCACACACTGATATATACAATGAAAATCAAATCTCTTTCTCTGAGGAACCTTCCATCTACTGAATCAAATCGAAATCCCATTTCCAATGTAACCAAGAAAAAATTTGAGCAACCCACCAAAACTTGTTTCCAACTCCAAATATATAAATAATCAGAAATATTGGAAAACATGAAGAGCAGAGATTTAACAACTTATACCCACTTTCATCAAATAGTATCTCTGAAATAACAGATTTATAACCTGGTATTGACTCTAAATAATCTGCTACTGGATCATAAAAACTTCCACAAGTTACCTCTTCCTGCTCTGGCTGTCCATAAGAATATTTTGTTCCATGAATATCAATCAGGCATTGGCGATAAAAGACATCAGGATCAGCCTGAATTTGCTCTGGATTTTTTTGGATAGTATCATTAATAATGTTAATAAGCTGAACCTCCTTTTCCAGACTGTCTTCAAATGAATGACTATCATGCATGGGCTTTTGCTGTTCAAGGATAATACACTGAATGCATTCTTGAATCTGCTGATCAGGCTGTGACATATCACACACCTCACAGACTTCTGGGTCTTTCTTTTCAATTTAATCATCATATTTATTAAAAATTAGAGCATCTTCATAATGATTTTGAACAGCAGATTTATCATAACTATGAATATGAGTAACTTCTGAAGAAATGTGAACAGCCTGGCCTTCATCGAATTTAGTATCAAAACCAAAAGGAATAGAATCTAATTCATCACAAAATTCTTGTCTTGGAACCCTAATCTCTTCATCATAACAAGGAGCATTCTGAGAAATTTCGAATGATGATGCTAAAGGTTCATCTTTTCCTTCAATACAAAGCTGATCTTTAACACAATAAGCATTTTCAACAGTTTGTTGAACTAGAGATTGATCTTCAAAAGGATTTGCATTCAAACTGTTATTAAGGCTGTTGAAAACATTATGACAATGTTCCAAACTATCTCTATTGATCTCATCACTTGAATAATCCTCAAACTAACCTAAAACAACAACTCGATTATCAAAATGATCATGGCATTCTTCTTTTACTGCAGTATCTGAAAATGTTACCTTTTCATCTTCAACAAATTCTGAAACTTCAACTTCTTCATGACATGTTTTGAACCCTTGATTGTACTCATCATCATGGTTTTTTAAATCAGAAATTGTATGATAAACATCATCCTGCTCACAACAATCTTTTAAAAAGAGTTCAGCTGAAAACAGATACTTACAATGTTTCCGAAAGCATGTGTGGAATTCTTTCAATGAGGAAATGCTAGTAGCGGGAAGAGAAAAATACCAATCTCGTGCATCTTGTTCAAGTGAATACATGAACATCTTCATGAGCACATCTTCATGCTGGATATTTAACTGAACCATACATTGATGAAATTTGATGAGGTGATCTGAAGGATTATCCTCTTTGCTTTCTCTAAACCGTGGAAGACAATCTCCCCAAACATCCATAATAGGTACTGGATTTGGAAAACCTGGAATATCAGAAAAATTGAAAGGTGCAAACCTTCAAGCCAAAATAGCTTCCATGGACATCGGCCTCTGCATCTTGAAATAGTGGAGTCGCCAATCAATTTGTCAAGACAGATTTTATTTTTTCTCCTCAGACAGAGAAAGGGGTGACAATAGTTGAAAATAATTAGGGCTGCATAAAGCTGGGGATAACTGAAACTTTCTAATTCTTCCAACTCCTCTAGTAGCCACTGTGTCAATTTTTGGTGAAAATAGCCTTATAAAATGTTGGTTTAAGTCCACCTCTTAAAACTAGTAAAACTGATAAGTATCCCAGGGAAGATATGTCTTCAACTTCATCCCCGGCAACGACGCCAAAGATGTTTGTGCCATAAATTGTTTCCAAGGCTAAAGAAACAAGCCAACACAATCTCAAATAAAACTCAATAAAATAAAGTAGGTTTTAGGTTTTTAAAAGGTTTTGTGGTTGTAAAGTTTGGTAAGCAATCAGGGAATACATTCATGAATTAAACAGGAACTGAATCATAAACAAAAGAGGACAAAGATGCATAATATATTCAACAAGATCCAACAGAACACAGTATTGAAGTTCATTCATAAAAGACAAGCATCACCAGCATATAAACATAAACCAGTAAATGAATATATCAATTAAGCAACTAAACAAGTTGAACAATAAAGCCAACACAGAAACTGAAGGGTAAAAAGTGTCATATATCTCATAATTTCATCATCAAATGCATATAAGAGTTTTATACTTAACTCATGAACAAGTTTGAAGACCTCCTGAAGCTTTCCCAAAATCCTGAACCCTTCTTCAGTCCCTTTGTCCCTCTTTTATAATTACAAAGAAGTAGTTCTATCTCCCCTTCATTAGGTCAAAATTGAAACTACCCAGCAGTTACATTAACTAACTAACTCAACTAATTGACTAAAAATAGCAAATCGGATTCCTAGCAAATATGTAAAATTTCTGGAAAATAGGTGTCAAAGAAGCTTCCATATATCTCAATTCGTGACACCTGTGTAAAAAATGAGAGATGTTTTTGTAAATGAGTCCATTATGGACAAAAACCTCTCTTTTTTTTTTTAAATTCATCTCCAATCAATCATACTCTGCCCCGTAAAATGAACACTAAAACAGGAAAATATTAAATATTTAAAATCCCTGAAGAATAGGCTGCACATATTAAACGGAATATTTCAAACCTTGATAGCTGTTAAAAAACTGAGAGAGGTTTCTATATATGGGTATCTTATGAACAAAAACCTCTTTTGGTTTTCAAAAGTTCTTCTCCATTAGCTCGTGGTAGGCATTTTACTTCAATAACCCAAAACAGGAAAAACTGAGCAGAATTCTCAGTGATCTGTGCATTTCACGTAAACTAGATGCTGCTTTACTGTTATATATCTCCACAAGTGTTTAAAAACAGAACAAATAACTTCCAACATGCTCTACAAAATATAATTCATGTGTTTCCAAGCTTGCATGATTATGAATATTCAATTTGAGGTTATTGTTCATTTGAGCTGGCCACAAATTTCCTCCAGGAAAAAATTGAGTTTGCAGAGCTGTGAAAATTCTGCCATCTAAAATGCCCAGTACATCTTGGAATGTGACTGGAGTTTGTAGATCAAGAACAACCATCGACATCAGCTGAAACCTGGGAGATGCCTGAACGCTTACAACAACTATTCCAGAATCTGATTCCAATTTTTTTTAGTAAGTTCAAGTCATTTATGTCAAGTTTCTTAGCGCTGATTCAAGATAAATATGTTATCGTAGAACTAAAATCATTAATAGAAGAAACCCCAGAAGAGTCATAACCTGGAAGAAATGTTAACCATGTCAAGAATAAATTCAAAACTGACCACGAGTTAAGAATGACTACGCATATAGGGGATTATGACATGGATTACATCATTCTATATCTAGGGTCAGACATCAATATTTTGACAAGATAGACTTGGGAGAGAATGGGAAAGCCACGCTTGAACTGGTCCCCTATTTAGTTACGACTTACAAATCAAGAGAAGGTCCTGCTAATTTGTAGGTTGAGCCAAGTCCATGTCGACATTGAGGGGTTGCGCACATTTGTAGACTTTGAAGTCATTAACATTGTCGATGACACAAACCCATATCACACGCTTCTAGGGATAAATTGGGCCATAGATAATTAGACCATTATGAACTTCAAGAAAAGGATTCTCTCGTTTGAGGATGATGAGATGAGGGACAAAGATACGTTGATCCTGTCTACAGTGAGGGATAGGGTGATTATCTTGACCAGATCTATAATGTCATTTACTTACAAGAATATTACATCAACCCAACAAAAGATGGAAACCTGAGATAGAAGAGTGATATTTCCTGCACATCCGACTCAGGAGAGGCCTTAGAGAAATAGCACAACAGATTGCCTGAAGTCTCTATGAGACGATGCGCCATAAATACTCGGTTGGTGCAACGGGCGGAGAATCAATTGAGGGAGTTACCCACATTTGATGGATTACCTAACCTCGTGACCTTCCTCAATGAGTTTGAAGGATTGGTAATAGAAACACAGTGCTTGTCTATGTTGGACTTTGTATTGAAGGCTACACCTACCAGATGGTAGGGTACACATAAGCAATCCATATCAGAATGGCCACAGTGCAGAATATTACTGGAAGTTAGATTCGGCTAAGAAGTCAATGTTGTGAAGTAGAAATACATGGGGCCATCAAACCCTTTTGAGTAGATTAATCAGTGTCTCATAGCATTTGTAGAATACCTGCGACAGGAATGGGCCCATCATTTCATTCATACGTTGGAAATGACACCCATAAGCTAGTATACATCCATGGAATTGTGACAAGAAACTCAGGATTGGGAAGGGCTAGCTAAATAGTTCACGCACACATTTGAATTTGCTGATGAGAAACCTACAGTTGATACTGCGCTTCAGACGATCAAGGAAAATATATTTGCTGAAATCCCTATCTAAGTGGCAAGTTCCCACCAGTGCAGCGTGACCATCCAACAATGGATGGCTTGTTAAAACCTGTATGGAAAACCATCTGATGATCCCACTAACATAAAAATACCAGAGTCGGAGGGTACACATGAAATAAAAGGTAGTATCGTTTCCAGTGACCAGTTCCTCAAGCCGTTGAAAATCAAGAAAGTGAACATTGGCTCGTCGGACAACCTGAAGTTTGCCAATATAGGATATTACTGGTACGATGAGACGGTAGAAAAGATCACAGACTTGCTGCATGAGTATCAGGACCTATTCCCTACCAACTTCTCGGAGATTAATGGAATAGTCAGCGGCCTAGGGGAGATGAAAATACCCCTGAAACCATATGCTAAACTAGTCAAGCAGCAACCTTATAGGTTGAATCCAAGGTATAAAGAGAAGGTAAAAGAAGAATTGGATTGCATGCTTGACTCAGGGATAATTGAACCTGTTGGGGAATCAGAGTGGATCATCCCTATAGTGATCCAGGATAAGAAGACAATAGGTGAAGTCAAGATCTGTGTCAACCTAAGGAATATGAATGACACATGCCTGCACGATCCATTCCCAACACCATTTATAGATGAAGTACTTGAAAAAATTAGAGGGAAAGGGATGTATTCATTCAGTGACGGCTTCTCTGGCTATCATGAATTCATAATCACGAAGGAGGATTGCCACAAAATGATCTTCATCACAGAATGTGGATTTCTTCTGGAAGACAAAGCTGAGGAAAAGATCAAGGAAGATGCGCAACAAGCTGATTTGAAAATTGCAACGGTCAATGACTGCATGAAGAAGCTGTTGCTTAAAGAGAAGGTTACAAAAGTAGCTGAGTTGAAGCAACTCCAGCAGGAGGTAAAGACTCTACATGACAAGGAGCAGAGTAGGAATGACAAAGTGATAGTGCACCCATCAGAGGCCGAAAGGGTTACAAGGCTTATTCATCCTGTACATCAGAAGCTGCAACATATCACTTAGCCATTGGAAGAAGGACCGTCGGAACATATCAGTTCCAACTATGTGGAACATTTTCCAAAGCAAGTTGAAGAGGTCAGCGCAGATGTTTCCTGGGTGGAACAAATTTTGCAGCAATTTTAGGACAAGTTTGGTCCTATGGCACGGCTTGCGCCACAAACATGAGTTTTGTGGAAACTTGAATTTTGCAGAGACTTTAATTTTTTCTTAGTGGCTCGGGATGATCCACATGTGAGTGTTGGAGGCCCGTTGGGCCAAAAAAAGTGCACAAGGACGAATACGATGTACAAGTGAAAGAGGAAAAATAGGCACATGACAGATAAAGGCAGGTAAAGGAAGAAACGTAAGCACAAAGCATAGGAAGTTGTGTCAAGGATCACCACAGTGAGGAAAGGTAGATCCCAAATGGTGGAAGAGGTAGGTAGAAGAGTTATGGCTGAGCAGGTGTAAGTCAAGGAAGACTACAGAAGGACAAGCTGAAGAAAGACTAAAGGACAGTTTTGCAACTAGATATGACCTGTACAGATAGGAGAAAAGACGTATATGTGTCTAATTATGAACGTGGTTAATGTAATACAGGACTTTTGTGGATAGGTATCGGCTGGCATTAATGTAATAGAAGATATTGTGTATCTACATGAGTCTGTAGTCACTGATTTGTACTCAGTCGACCCTATGCGGTCTTGTAAACACTATAAATAAGAGGAACCCACTCTGTATAAGGGTTAGCTTCCAAAAATAGTTTAAGTTAGCTTCATTAGGAGTTCGTAAGAGTATAATTATTGTCAAATATCAAAGAGGAATCTGATAGTAGTATGTTGTTGAGCTGCGGATCTGTAGCTGAGTGTGTAGACCGTTTTGTAGGAGTTAATATGCAGCTAAGTGCATCGACAGTAGATTAGAAGAGTCAATCCAGGCTGTGTGCGGATCAGTAGGAGTAGATAGAAGAAATAAACCTGAGAGCATGAGAGCAAGAAGAATTGAGCTAACAGACATATCTTACAAACAGTCTGCAAGTTGCAGACTGCAAGGTGCTACCTATATTTCTCATGCTAGATGAAGAGCATCTTGGTGGTTTTTCCCAGATGGGTTTCCACGTTATTTCCTGTGTTGAATGGTGAATGTGAATGGTTGAATGTTTAACTGTGAATTTTGAATCTTTAATTAGCTTCCATTATTTACAGTTATTGTGTGAATGAATGTCATAATATTGATGAATGCAATAAATGAATGAATAACTAAAGCACTTTTTAGAACTATGTATTACTCCTGTTACAATACTGTTAAGTTATAATACTATTGCATTGTTTTCATGACATTCAAGGGATCAGTTACATCACATAATTGCACCAGTTGTTAAGTTCGCAAAGATAAATTAGCATCGCACGCTGACTATGTTGCACTGTTGTTGAATAGTGAAAGACTACATCCCTCCATCTCTGTCGAGTGCCTTAGCTACGCTCCAAGGAACTGTACTCCCTCTCCAATTGAGGAAACATGGTTCTGGCAATTGCACATTAAGATATCTTAGGTGAGACAGCACCTTCTTTGCAGGTGTTGTTGACTGAGCTTGCTTCGTCAAGCTGATGTCCTTGGGTGTTTTGTTGGTTTTGTGTTGTTGAACCTAGGTCGTGTGAGTAAGGAAAAGAGGCCAAAAACAATATTTCAACACATGGTATTGGGGTTTTAAATATGGTCAAGGGAGAAAAATTGGGCCTTAGATATTTAAGGAAACATCAAAGCATTTAAATCCATGAACGACACATTGAAACACCCAACAAGACCTTTCCAAGGTATCCATGGACTTGAAGTGGGTATATTGGTCCCAATATGAGGTTTTCAATACCAAGTATGCATGTTCAAGACTTTGGTGGGATCTATGGGCTCTGAGATGGGATATGGGGTACATGTAGAGGATAATTATTATGCCTAAGATGTGGAACCTTCGTTGGAGTTCAACATTACAACTAAATATGTAGTTGGAATAGGCTTTCTTACTACCTTGTTAGTTTTTAACAATGAGAAGATATTTTAGAAACATAATATTGATTCTAGTGTGGGACAATCCAACAAAGATAATATCAGGGAAGGTGGCTATATTGGAGAGAAAGGTATAAAATATTAGTGTTTCATATTATCTATTCTTGAAATCATAAAAACCTATTTTCTAAATTATATATTAGTGCAAATATATAACCCTCTTGCTTTCTTTCCTGTTTTGAATGGAAAATTATTTTTTTCAATGTGGGTATTGGATTTAAGAGTGTCTTCTTAGTCACAAACTATCCTTGCATTTACAACAATGGATATAGGATACAATTCAATGAAATCCCTCCCCCTACTGTTAAGAGTGGATATATTATTCTTGAATGGGTAGAAGATAGGTCATGCACAACACATATCGAATAAATTTATAGATGACAACTTCCCAATACTGTTATAGTTCTACGCCTACGTCCTAAGAAGGTTGAAGCTATAAAACAACAACTTGCTAGTATTCATCCTAAATTTCTTTTGTTACTGTTTAAGATAAATAATCTCTTGGATCGTGGGCTGGAACACATGAATCTTAACATGATTTATAAAATATTTGTTTTATGAGGAATCAACCTTATAACTTCTGGGAGCAATGATAATGAATCCTCCATTCTACATTTGTTAGCAAAAGAAGATCAATTTTTGACCAAACAATGTAGTTATTACATTTGGAGGTAGTGGTTTCCTATGGAAGACGAGTGTAGGGTTGAGAGGAGGAAAGATGTCAGAAAATGGGATATTATATTAATTTTTCGATTGAGAGAACAACTTATAGGAAAAAATATGGCAGCTAAAGGAATCTGTACTTTTCTTCCCACCAAAATGGTAACTAGATTTGCGTTTATAATACAGGAATATTTTTACAGGTTTTTTCAAGAGAAAGTATCATTTTCAATAACAAGTGGAACCGGGGAATCATTCATTGTGTTCCATTATATTTGTGTTAATCATTACTCTAATAAGTGGTAATGTTCCTATCATTGAAAAATTGGGTCTTTCGATGCCTTACCCTTGACACTCTTTGTTATCCACAGCTAGTGCAATTTAGAGATTCCATTCAAACCCAATTAAAAGTTGAGGAAGTGCTTTTATGTGATGTCATATTTGGGGATAAGCATTTATGTAAGATGATAGAAGTTTAGACAATACTCTTGGATTCGAAACACATTATGGAGAAAGCATGAGGACAAGGTCAAGAAAGCTATCGTAGACATATTTTGTCTCATGATGTACACATAATCCATCATTACCACCTTGTGCAGAAGGTGTTATGTATTCAGCTCATGATTTGATTTTATTCTTTCAAAGACACCTTGATGTAGTATATATTCCGTATATATTCAAGAGAAAGTATCATTTTCAATAACAAGTGGAACCATGGAATCATTCATTGTGTTCCATTATATTTGTGTTAATCATTACTCTAATAAGTGGTAATGTTCCTATCATCAAAAAATTGGGTCTTTCGATGCCTTACCCTTGACACTCTTTGTTATCCACAGTTAGTGCAATTTAGAGATTCCATTCAAACCCAATTAAAAGTTGAGGAAGTGCTTTTATGTGATGTCATATTTGGGGATAAGCATTTATGTAAGATGATAGAAGTTTAGACAATACTCTTGGATTCGAAACACATTATGGAGAAAGCATGAGGACAAGGTCAAGAAAGCTATCATAGACATATTTTGTCTCATGATGTACACATAATCCATCATTACCACCTTGTGCAGAAGGTGTTATGTATTCAGTTCTTGATTTGATTTTATTCTTTCAAAGACACCTTGATGTAGTATATATTCCATATTTAGTTTCTCTGAACACCAATCTTCTTTTTGTTTCCCATGCTTTGAGAAAGGAGAATCCATTTGTTCTGCTACAATGGATCCAATATTTGAAAAAAAGTGGAAGTTGTTGGATGCTTTTATGCAGAGTATATTGGAATTCAAATGGATGAAAACATCCAGAGGACACAAATTTCCAACTAGAACTTTCATGTTTGATTCCATTTGGATATATTCACCCCTACGAGAAAATGGCATTCCCTTTATCGATAAGGCATTCTATGGAAAAACTATGCATGAATATAAGGATTGTTTTAAAATGATGGGAGTGATCACTGAATTTGGAAAAGGATGTGAAATAATTGTTGATCACATATTTAGATGCATCAATATTTCAAAGCGATAACAAGGTTGTATAAGTATTTACATGCATCAAAATGGAAGCCTCATAAGAGCATGGTGTTTAAAATTTGGATTCCAGGCATGATGGTTGGCATGATGCAAATTAATGTGTTATCCATGATGTTGACATGATTTTCAAATCAAGATTAAAGTTATTGGAAGGTTTGTATGATGACCCATTGTTGCTTAAATTCTTCTTTAGAAATTTGGGCTTACATATGTTGAGATTATAGCATCGGGAGTCATTCTCCAGTCTTGTAATATCAAGATAGTAGGCTTGTGTAGTCCTACAAATATCCTCATATGATTGAGGTGGTGATGTTGTAAAGTCTTGTGAGTAATATCAAGATAGTGGGCTTGTGTAGCCCTATGAATATCCTCATATGATTGAGGCGGTGATGTTGTAAAGTCTTGTGAGTAATATCAAGACAGTAGGCTTATGCAGTCCTATGAATATACTCATATGATTGAGGTGGATAGTAAGCTTGTGTAGTCCTACGAATATCCTCATATGATTGAGGTGGTGATGTTGTAAATTCTTGTGAGTAATATCAAGACAGACGGCTTATGTAGTCCTACAAATATCCTCATATGATTGAGGTGGAAAGTAGGCTTGTTTAGCCCTACGAAGATCCTCATATGGTTGAGGTGGACAGTAGGATTGTGTATCCCTACGAATATCCTCAATCGATAGTAGGATTTCATAGCCCTATGAATATCCTCATATAATTGAGGTGGACAGTAGGCTTGTGTAGCCCTATGAATATCCTCATATGATTGAAGTGGACAACAGGCTTGTGTAGTCCTACGAATATCCTCATGTTGTGAGGTGGTGTACTTTACTATGTAAAGTAGATATACTATGTGATGTATGGCTAGTCATGGTCAACATGTGCTACAAGTCTCCTTTAGGGATTAGCTACCCCTAGAGTGATTTACTTTAGCATATGACTATATGACTTGGGGCAATACATATGATCATAGGTTCAGAAATGATCTTATGAGTATGATATGATTAATTAATGAAAACACACATGGACCATGCAGAGATATTTAATATAAGCACAAATATAGAGAGAGAATTTGAATTGCAGTTATGGTAAACAAGTTCAGTTAATTAAGGGTTCAACTCCTTAATTTATGCAAATGGTTATTGGAAATAAACACTGATGGAGATGCACTAGTTTTGTTCAATTACATTCAGTTCTGTTCAGTTACATTCAGTTCAACTCAGTTAACTACTCGGTTAGAGTTAGTTAATTAATGGAAGGCACATATCTTCATGTGGAAGATCATTATAGAGTACCAGCTTGACACCAAATCAGTATGGGATGCATGATTAAAGATGGATCAGTGTTCTAAGTGTTAACAAGTTGTTGCTACATGAAACCATTTTATTTTTTTTGTAAAACCTAATTTGACTTGTTATTAAAGTGCTATGCACTTGGAAAGTTAGATGCGATGTTCCATTCGATATCCACTCTCTAGTGCTCTCTGTGAAAGAAATTTGATATTGTGTTGTAATCATTATCTCCTACTAATCTATCATACTCTAAGATCGTTTGTTGGGTTTTTTATCCTCTGAATTAGTAGAGGGTTTTCCTAGGGTATATCCTGTGTTCTATGGTTTGATTTATGTCTTTGGATTATTGATGATATTTATATGCAATGTTATTATGGATTACAGTTTTAAAGTTCACGTTTCTTCATATTTTTCTCAATCACTAACATGGTATCAGAGCAAGGGCATGCAAGAGCTTAGTTTGCGTAAGCAACTAAAGCCTACATGATCTTGAGAAGTATTGAACAAAGAGCTTGGAGCCACAGCATCGATCTCTATCCAACCGGAATACCAATTTGAAGATACTTCCAAATTGAAGGAAAGAGTGTGAATCATTCTTAAGGATAATGATCTAGGTGTTTACTGGACCTCAGTGAGTGAGGACTCTTTATGTAGGGAAAATTAAAGAGCAAGTCAATATGCACCATTTTCGTCCCTTTTCGAGAGACAAATTTTGTGGAGATGTTTTGATCAATCCGTGAGGAATCAGACAAAACGATTGAAAACCCACTTCCGAAATTGGTCGATTCAGCTTAATTGCAAGAATATTTCAAAACAACGCAATTTTTTGAGAACTGCAATCAGGTATTTGAGGATGAAATTCTCATAATTCGTGTTATGGTCGTTTTCCCAAAGTGGACCAATTGATGGAAAAATCTCAAGATCTATAAGTTGGATATTATCATTATTCAATGGATCTTGTGTATAATGAGAGCCTCATAGGGGTTGATATATCATCCAAAGAATAGGATGATCGTTGGAAGATTTTTTCTTTGAAAGAAGAACATTCGCTTCAGGTTGCATGGGATCCAGTTTCTCCATGTAGAGATTTTATACCTCCTATGTGCACTCAAATTTGCAAAGAGACCAAGACTGAGGGACTATAGTAATCTCCACAAGGAAGAAGAGATCAAGAGGGAGCATGCAAAACAATAAAAAAAATAAGTACCCAATTTTTTTATTATATGCTATTTAGATCTATATGCTTTTGAATGGTTTCATTACACTCATATAGAGGATGCATGATTGTTCATAAGATATGAATATAGAGCATGTGTAATTATTTTATAAAATATGAATATAGAGGATGCGTGATTGTTCATAAGATATGAATATAGAGCGTGCATGATTATTTTATAAAATATGAATATAGAGCATGTATGATTATGAATATAAAGGATGCATGATTGTTTCATAAAGATATGAATATAGAGTTGCATGCTTATTTCATAAATATAGAGATGCATGATTGATTCATGAGATATGAATGTTGGGCTGCATGATTATTTAATTATCATATGCTTTTATAAAATTAGATTCTGTTTTATTACAATCTGTGTTCCTAGATTTGGAATTGTGTTTAGCTTATTCGTTGTTGTTCCTATCTTTATTGGAATGTTATCAATCTCATGAGTCCAAATTTTGCGAGATGATATAAATACTGATATAAGACTTATGTAAGACTGATATAAGGATGAAAACATCATTCATAAGACATGATATTTAGGGCAGCATGATTGTTTAATAAACTGTGAACATAAGACTACATGATTGGCTAGATAGAGGGATTCATGCTTACCTCATGAGATATGAACATGGGGTTGTATATTTCTTTCATAAAATCAATTTTTGGAATTATATAGGGCTACATATCAGTACATAAGATTATAATAGGTTATGATAAATTGGTTGGTCAATACCTGTACATAACTAGGTAAATCTTTATCAATATATTGAAAGTATTTCATTTGAATAAAATTCATGAGTATGAAATGGTTTTAACCATGAGAATAATTTTTATTGTAGGAAAAATTAATATGCCCTTACCTACAAGTAAATAAGGACATGAATGTGGAGTCATTATGATGGCTGAGGCTAGAAGAGAACAATTTGGGAGGTTCCTATGTCTCTTGGAAAGCAAACAAAATAGATGGATTAATTCTAGATGTGAAGACTCCTGAAGATATTCTATTCATGTGTCAAATAAGAGATTCATATATAGATGAGGATGAGTCTCCATGATGGAGGGCCCATATTATGATTCTCACATTTACGTGGTGAGAGGTAGTTGCTAGTCTCACTAGCTCCTGAAGAACCAGTGTAAACTGGTTCATGTACCTCCTGTAAAAAGGAGATATGCATGATGTTCATATTCAAAAGGAAGATGAGAACTGTATTCAAGAATATTGTTATGATTCTTATGATTGGTGGTGTGGTAGTCACCAGGAAAAAATTTCTTGGTTAAGGAAAAGGTGCAGTAAAAGACCTTGAAGAGTTTCAGGATGATGGACTACAAATCCATGGCCACACATATGAAGGTAAATATGAAATTTTATAATTCTTATTTCATATTTGGAGGATCTCAAGTTAGTTGAGATGTATTTGGTTAGTCACAAGTCATAAGATCTGTTATGTGCCTTGCATTTTGTACATAGACATGTACAAAGAATGTGTTGTGGTACCTACTTGGTACAAGTGTATGTGGACTCATATATGTCTTGATCAGTAAAAGAGAGTTTTAAATATATATGAAAGCTAACTAATATAGTGATCAAGGAAGATCACATGTTTTTCTCTAGATAGAGCATGTTGAAAAGCAGTAAATATTTTGAGGGTTCTAGTCAATTATATTCGAGACATGGTACATATCCATATATGAGCAGCATTACCAACATTCTTATTAAGCTTCTGTTCGGGACAAGATTGGTATAGTACATAATAACTCCTTTAGTTGAAGAGGGAGTATTGATGTGTCTTCATAGGCGACAGCAAATAAAGTCCCCACTAGTTAGTCATCGTACATGACTTAGGTAGCCGAGGGTTGTGATAGCTTGTGGAGAGAATCCACATGAGAAGAGACATGGCCAAAAGTATCAGAGACTATTTATAGTCTAGATTGTTAGAGAACAGTTAAAACCTATCGAAGATTTAGTTGGGGTGCTGCAAATATAAAGAGAAGGATCACTGAGAAAGTGATCATGACTTGAAGAACATCACAGAGAATGGCATGCTTACAAAGAACTTCTCCATATAACATAAGATTCAAGAAGTCAACAAATGTTGAAGAGTGAATGAAAAGATAAGTATTTCTTTTTGCATGTTATTACACATTTGTTGTATAATGTTGTATGTGATGGATTTAAAAAAATCCATGGTTTCTAGTTTAGAGAAACTTTATTCTAGATTGGATCTAGATGATGCTGCTTTGTGTAGGTAGCCGGTTGGTCTTTTAGCAGACATGTTGTATTTTATTCTTACTACTAAGCATATGTTTGAGTACCTTTGAGGTACATTAGAATAGGCTCTTGATTTTATTTGATACATGGCAAACCTATTATTTGATTGTGCTATCCTGCTATTTTTTTAGCCTGAGATAAGCAATGTAATTTGAGGCTAGTACTACAAAAGCTAAGTGTATTGCGGCTAGTACTATAGAAGAAAGATGTATGTATGAGAATACTACAAAAGAAAAATGTGTTTTGTGGATAATACTACATACTGATGAGTAGTGTAGCATGGGATTCTACCTACTAGGGTGAAATACTTGAGCCTACAGTCATTAGGTGTTAATAGTCAAGCTTTCTCGAAAACCCTATATGTGTTTTATGATAAAACACATTCCAGATGAAATTTTACTTCATTGAAGTCATGGTCATGATTTTCAGTACATATTTACTGACGAGTACATTGCAAATTTGTGATAAGCCCCTATTTCTGACTAAGTTTAAATACTTCTAAGATAACCTTGGTATGGTAGAGAATGTCTCCCTCGCCGAGACAGAGTATTGAGATTACAGCATCGGGAGTCATTCTCTAGTCTTGTAATATCAAGACAGTAGGCTTGTGTAGTCCTACGAATATCCTCATATGATTGAGGTGGTGATGTTGTAATGTCTTGTGACTAATATCAAGATAGTAGCCTTGTGTAGTCCTATGAATATCCTCATATGATTGAGGTAGACAGTAGGCTTGTGTAGTCCTATGAATATCCTCGTATGATTGAGGTGGTGATGTTGTAAAGTCTTGTGAGTAATATCAATACATTAGGCTTGTGTAGTCCTATGAATATCCCCATATTATTGAGGTGGACAGTTGGCTTGTGTAGTCCTACTAATGTCCTCATATGATTTAGGTGGTGATGTTGTAAATTCTTGTGAGTAATATCAAGATAGTAGGCTTGTGTAGTCCTATGAATATCCTCATATGATTGAGGTGGACAGTAGGCTTGTGTAGCCCTATGAATATCCTCATATGATTGAGGTGGATAGTAGGCTTGTGTAGCCCTACGAATATCCTCATATGATTGATGTGGACAGTAGGCTTATGTATTCCTACGAATATCCTCATGTTGTGAGGTGGTGTACTTTACTATGTAAAGTAGATATACTATGTAATGTGTTAGTGCTAGAAATTATTCCTAGACTACCATAAGAACAAGCTAACACAACACAATCTCAAAAAGAAAAAGAAAAAATGAAATTGGTTTAAAACTTTATCAACAAGGAGATAAATAAATAGACAAGTTAACACAGAACTAGATCATGAACAAGTTTGAAAAACTGGGGATCAAGCACATATGGATCAGTCTTAGCTTGAGATACATCAGCTCTAGAGCCTCTCCTTGAGTCAAAATTAGAACCCTACTTCTATTTCATTTCCTACTTTTATCCTTTTTCATAAAAAATGGTTCCATAACTATCAAAAGTACCCTTTAGGTCTGATTTCGAATCAATTACAAAAGTAGTTGTATTCTTAGACATAACAAACTATTAACTATCATAAACTAAACTACTAGACACCTTTCAATAATAGCCTTCATATATTCTTGGCTGCCTCAGCCAACAAAACAATTCATTCTAAAGCATGTGACTATCTTTTACTTCGATGTTACTCTGCTTATAGATCTTCAATCCTCTTTAATAATCCCTCGTTCTGCTGGGTCTGACTTTGAACTCTTTGATTTAATACACTTCTTCATGTTGGCATTTTCTAGATCTCTTGAGAGCTGCCTCTTCATCAAATGTCACATCTCGACTGATTTCCATGTGATGGAAACTAGGAATGTATATTATGAAAGCTTTTGATACCTCACAGTATCCAACAAATATCCCCTTCTTTCCGGATGGATTTAATTTGGTTCTTTTCTCTTTTGGTATATGAATATATACTGGACAACCAAATATCTTGAGGTGAATTACCTTAGGCTTCTTTCCTGTGAATACCTCTTCTGGAGTCTTGAACCCAAGAGCACTATGGGATATTCTATTCTGTACATACACATATGTTCTTGCCACTTCTGCCTATAGATGCATTGGAATATCTTGATCATAAATCATTGTCTTTATTGCCTCCATGATGGTTCTGTTCTTTCTTTCCACAACCCCATTCTGTTGAGGATTGTAGGGAGTGGTTAGTTCCCTTTTGATTCCAAAGTCTTTGCAAAAGGCTTCAAACTCTTTTGAGGTATACTCTCCACCATTGTCCAATCGGAGTGTCTTTATTTTCTTATCTGAGAGATTCTCTATCAAGGCTTTGAACTCCTTGAATTTTTCAAACACTTCACTCTTTGCTTTCAAGAAGTATATGCAAGTCTTTCTTGAAAAGTCATCAATAAATGTGATATAATATTCAAAGCCACTTAAGTATGTAGAAGACATTGGACCACATACATATGAATGAATCAATTCCAACGTACCTTTTGTCTTTGTTTCACTTTTGGAAATGGATTCTTGATGTTCTTTCCCTTTGCACATCCTTTGCAAATGCCTTCATGCTCGATCTTCATGTCTGGTAATCCCGTCATTACTTTGTTCACATGAGGTAGAGCCTTGTAATTGATATGGGCAAGCCTTCTATGCCATAGTTCACTAGGGCCAGTGGATTCATGCACTAGGGTTGTTTCTGAGTGCCCCTTTAGTTTATATAGGCCTCCTTCTTCTTCACCAATAATGATTGCATCTTCAATATTCTTTCCTTTGGGCCACATGACTACTTGGCCATCTATGAAAGCAACTCTAAAACCTTTCTTATCTAAAGCTGAGATAGAAAGTAAATTCTTCTTTAGACCAGGTACATATAATACATCTTTCATTTTTAGGGGATTACCTGAATCAAGTTTGTAGCTTGCTTCAACAACACCTTTGATCAGATATTGATAGTCATCTCCTAAGGATACCTTCCGAGGAGAGCTCTTTTCTTCAAGTTTGGATAGAGTTGTATTTTGTCCCGTCATGTGCTTTGAAGCACCACTATCAATAAGCCAGGTGTCTTCTCCAGGAGTTATAGATTTAGATAGTGCAGAGAATAGCACATACTCTTCTGCATCTTCTTCTCTTGCTTGTTTTCTTGGGGGACCTTCTTCTTCTTCTTCTTGTTCTGCTAGATGGGCATCATGCCTTTTGTTGTTGTTGATCCTCTTTCTATATTCTTGCCCCTTTTTAGGACAATTTCGAGCAATGTGTCCTATCTTGTTACAATTAAAACATTCAAAATCATAATAGTCTTTAAAGGAAGGATTTTCTCTTACCCTTTGGATTCTTCTGGGAGGATGAGACTCCTTGAAATTTCTTCTCTTGAAGTTTGATTGGTCTCTTCTTATTTTAGTGTGAGTGGCTAGGGCTTGATCATCTGCTTTTAGAAAGGCTTCCCTATTTTCCACTCTAGTCTCCTATTGAATGCAGTCTTCCCATACAATATCAAACTTCATGCTTTCTTTTCTGGCACACATCATCTAAATAAAAGACTCCCAGGGCCTAGTGAGACCATTGAGAGCAGTCATGACCATTTCATCTTCATCAAGATTATCTCCAATAGCTTCTAGTTGCTCTTTGATATGGGAAACCCTTGAAAAGTAGTATTGGATGGATTCTCCATGACTCATTTTGATGCTCTTCAGTTGAGCTCTTAGATTCATACTCCTGTTGATGTTTCTTCCCTCAAACATTCTGGAAAGGGCATCATACATTTCTTTTGGAGTCTTCTTGGATGACACTTGAGAAATCAAGTGATCCTTAATGGAGTCAGAAATAATTCTTTGTGCCCTAATCATATCCTTTCTGTGCTTCTCCTTGGCTTCATCATCTTCAGGTTCTGACACTTCTTCTTTGACATACTTATCAAGATCATTCTCTTAGAGAATGAGACCAATCTTGTATTTCCATGCTCGAAAATTCTCTATGCCTTCTAGATTGTCTTCAAGCTTAGTGCTTGAAGTCATCTTTCTAGAGAATTACAAAAAATTGAAATTTTGTGGAATGATAAATTGACCTTACCAGGAGATGTGCTTGAATGAGGTGAGTTGACTGATGTACTTGGATTCTGGAAATCTCAATCTTTCAAATTAGATGATTCAGCTTTTGCAGAAATGCCTGTCACTGTTTCTGTGATATCTTCACAATTGCTAGCCCTCTGTGTCTGAAATTTCGCACTGAGGTAACCTCATATGTCCCTGATTCAACACCATAGGTTTCATCAAAATTGGTTTCACCAATTTGTATTTATGATCCTTTTCCCAAGATGACCTGTTACAGGACTGTTCAAAACAGCGAAGTTGTACGGCCTGCCATGTGTCACTGTTTCATCTTCTAGTTCTGAACTTCGAACCACAGAAATTACAGTCCGTGATTTTTTCTGGAACATCTTCAGGAATTCCATTTGGATCTCTGTAACCCAAGCTACAACAATTATCCCCAGGTGTCCTGTTTATGGATGAATTCTGGAAGAGGCTAGAACCCTAATTTGGAGGGATCATATCTCCAAGAATATAGCGAATTTGAGGTTGAAGTTTGGACACAGAGCACATCAGTATTTTAGCTTTGGTCTCTGCAATTTTCAGCTCCTAATCCTTCACCAATATCGGAATATAGCGAAAGTACCAAAACTTAGCAGTTTTAGTATTTAGGGTTTTTCTAGCTAGGGGTCAAACTAGGTTTGACTTTCCCGGAGTTTCACCCAACCAAAAATCTTGATCCAGGTCTCTAAACTTCGATTTTGATGAGGAGAGAAATCCTATGCTGGGCTCACTCAAAAATTCCTCTTCTGTAAGAAGCCCTAATTTCCCGCACTGAAAACTGAAAATGCTCGGAATCGAATTCCACTTCGACAAAAAGATGCACCATTCAATGGAGAGTTAGCCTAGCCTTCTTTTGCTGATCGATTGTGGAGAGAGAACCAAAAAATAAGAATCCCTAGCTTCTGTAGCTTCACAATGTCTTCTTTCAGGGTGGATCTGATACCATGTTAAATTTTCACATGCTTAACTAAGACATTAGTATTTCATTTCATTTTCATAACAAAACCATATAAACAGGATCACTAGAAGATATACAAGCACAGCCATACAAAAGGAACACAAAGATTTATCTTGGGAAAAACCCAGCAAAAGCTTTCTCAATATAGATGTCCCCAAAAAGATAAAAGATAAAACCAGCAAGGGGATCAAAGCCTGATCCTCCTCCTTCTCCAGCTACTTCTCTTCTCCACTAATGCGCTACACAAGTGAGTGTGTGTGTCTCAAATGAGAATCACCACACCTCTATTTATATTCATCCATTCACTTTAACTAACTCATTCAACATGTAGGCTCAAGTAACCACACTGGGGTGCTAATGACCCACCTTTACAATTAGAGGGGACAACCTCATGACTCTTATTAGTTCTTCCAATTAGAAGCATCGGGGTACAAGATAATACAAGTGGTTCTCCCGATAGGACCATCGGGGACCACAAAATATACGTATAGAATATTCTTCAAAGTTACAATATTTCAACAAGTCGAACCTAATTAGAGAACCTGATCAATCTAGTTAGGTAATTGAGTCACTCACCTTATGAATATAAATAGGTGATGCACCTCCTTCATTTGTACACACTCTACTCAAGCAAGTTCACTAGAGATAGAAGAATAAGTGCATTGGAGAGAGGAGGAGTTGTCTTGGGGTTTTACACTGTCTTGGTTGAGTTCTATATTGAGGAAGTTTTGCGGGGTTTTCTCCCTTGTGGTTTCCCTAGGGAAAATATCTGTGTTCATTGTGTTGTTGTGCTTGTTCTTATTTCAATGATCCTACTATTGTGAATTGTTTTAGAATATAATCTAATCAATTAAGAAAACTCAACAGTGGGCATGCCATGCAACTTAAAATTATGATCCATGAATACTTAAGCCACTATGTAGGGCTTAAATAGGCATTGTAAAGCACAATATTATTTTTCAAGGTGGTCAAATACCACCATGATCATCGATTTGTTGCTGGATTTCAAGAGGCCCACTATTAAATCCATGGAAATGGTAATCTAGATAGTCATTGGAATTAGTAGTGGCCGCAATGACTTGAGAGTTTTCACTATTTCTTCATTTCTCATTTGAAAAGAATCACTTTCAATTACAAAGGTAATAATTTCTTGTTTCATGATTTCCCAACAAAAATGTGCTTCATAAGTTTTTTGAAAGCAAGAGTAATCCCACTACATGGGATTCCAACTCCTCTAATAGACATTGTTATAAAGTAAAAGTCTATAAAAAAAACCTTTATTCTACAAAGTGTCTTCCTTAAAAGTATATCCCTTGGGGGGATCAAGGTCCTCATGAATTCTTTGGATGAGTTGCATTATTATGTCATTTACGAACCATTATCATCGGGCATCCACAATCTAATTTAGTTTAGGTAAGGATCAAGAAAAGAGAGATCATTCATCCTCATATTTCCAAGATAAAGCATCACCCACTACATTCTTGTTTCCCTTACTATATATGATATCATAATCATACCCAAAATCTTAGTGACCCAATTGTGCTACTCTACATATGACAACCTCTATTCCAAAAAAGAATTCAAACTTTGATATTTTTTCTTGATATGGATGTGCCTTCTAATGAAATACAAGTACCAAGTAACAACTGCATGAAGGATCTCCATCATCTCTTTCTTAAAGATAAACCTTCTGAAATTTTTATCATATAATTATTTTACTGGTGAATACCAATGTGAGTCACTCTACCATTAGCATTATGTCAAGATCATTACCCAACATGTTTCATTCTAATAAAAATTCTTATTAAAGTAATCACTAAAAATATATGTTTAGTACACTTTGCTTCCTTTAAAATTCAAAAGGTATGATTTTCAACATTGTTCCATAAATGACATTTTTTAACATTAAAGTAATCACTAAAAATACATGTTTAGTACACTTTGCTTCCTTTAAAATTCAAAGGTATGATTTTCAACATTGTTCCATAAATGGCATTTTTTAACAAGGTGTTTAATGAGGATGCAATTCACCCATAATTCTTCACAAAAATCTTATAGTATCTCATGAGCCCTACTAAACCATGTAATATTTTTAGTCTTGTGACATGGCCAATTTTGCATAGCCTTGATTTCTTGAGATCCACTCTCACCTTATCCTTACTAACTATGTGACTCGAGTATTCCACTTCAAAAGTGACAAAATCACATTTGAAATGTTTAGTTATACATGTGCTTCACACGTTTTTCAATAATTAAAAATATCATCAAAGCTTATAATCATAAATTAAGCAACACGAACTATAAAAGTTTATTTATGAGGATCTGAATGGTTGATGGAGCATTTAAAAAGACAAAAAAGGTACCACTAATACTCATAATATCCTTCATGTCTATGGAAAGACATATTATGAATATCCACCTACTTCATATAGATTTTGGGATATACCAATCAAAGAATCAATTTAGTAAATAGCTTGGCACCATGAAGCACACCTAAGAGATCATAAAATTTTTTGATGGATTTAAATTTGTCTTTGGTAGAAAACATATTGAGAGCACATAGAAGGACACGTGCATCATTACCTTCTTTTTTTAATACATTAGTACGAAAGAGGAGTAAGGGATAGTATTCGGATGGATGACATAAGCCTCCAACAATTTCTAAATAGAATTTCCAATTTCATTCTTTGTGCAAAGGGTACCTATAAGAATGCACGTTGGGTGTTTGACCACCTAGAGTCAATGGAATAGCATGATCATGCTCAAGACATGAGAGGGGTAATACAATAGGGGTTTTTAATTCAAATGCTTATTAATTCTTAGTCACAAGAAACTGTAAATTAGGGTGAATTTTTATGGAGAGATGTTAAAAAGTTGAATGGCATTTAATTGGGAAATAATGTGAGAGTGATCATTGTTCAATATATTTTGCATATAATGAGAGATAATAATTTATAGGGAGTTGGACTTGATCCCATGAAGGTATGTTGGTGTCCCTACTTAATGAAGCTAATGTACAATTCCTTGAAACCCATGGTAATTGGAGCTATTATTTATAACAATTTTTATTTGAGCACTACATGACACCATCTCATTTCAATAATCAATGTTTGGGATTAATCTGATAGTTCCCCATTTGAAGTTTTCACATTCTCATATCTTCCACCACTATTTATCATAATTTTAAAATTGTACACCACTTGGACATAAAAATTGGTTTCTTTTACCACTCATTGATGAATAAATTTGTGGTTGTTATCACTATCAATAAAAGATAAAAACATTTTAGTTCTTGATATCACCAATCAACATGAAGGTATGGGGACATAAAATACTTGATAAACATGGAGGGAAATTTTGGGTTCCTCTTAGGGATTCTCTAACTTGTAGGGTTTTTCATGAGGAGAAGGTGCAGGTTTTTCTAGTATTTCTAACTAAATAGTGAATTCCTCAAATATTTCCTCAAGGTGGTTAGATTAAGACACATCCATTTGAAATTATTTTTGTTCCTCACATTTATTCCCTTTGAAATACTTCTCATCACAATTCTAGCAAAGTTTGAGGTATTTACATTCGACTACTTCTTCTTGGATCAACTTGTGGACCTACAATGTCTAAGACGTGGAGGTGGTGATGGTAGGTTATGAAGGGAGGTGTGATCAAGGAATAAAAATGTATTTTTGTCTATGCATTGGCCACTTTTTTCACTTCTCTAGATTTTGGGGAAGCATCTAAATAAGTAGTGGAGTGAGCCATCAAGACATATGCTAGAACCTCATGTTTTAAACCATTGATATAACATTCTTTGAAAATGGAAACATACATGCCTTCTATGTAGATTTCCAATTGCTCAAATGACACTATAAATTCTTCAACTCTGCTTGTTTGCCACAACTTAATTAAATTTCCCACATAACATGTATCTATTTTTGAACCAAGCATAGATGTCCTACACAAACTAGGTCTAGTCAATGCCCCCCAATGCCATCATTTCCAACATTCTTGATCCAAGTATAAAACACCCTCTAAGTTTTTCCAAGTCATTTTATCACTAAAAAGCACAGGAAAACATTCAACTTTTCAAAATAATATAGAGGAATATCCCTAAATCGTGCTTAAAAAACACATGAAAATCATAAAAAAAGCATAACCATTTTTCTTTGAAAAATAAAATAAAAAGAATATGAATTATTCAAATGATTAAATAAACAAAAATTTCATATACTTATAAACTATTATTTTGAAAATATACTAAATTTTTGTAAAATTAAAAAATAAATGCATGTAAAAAAGTGGTTTTGAAATTCTCAAAAATTCTAAAATTACAATCATAATGAAAAATTCATCCATGTCTATAGAAGAAAAAGAAAAATATGTGTCATTTATTTTGAAATATATTAAAACATGCATTCTTCTTCTTTAACTTCAATGTTGTTGTTATTTTATGCCAAAACAAATTTCTTTTATAATTATTTGAATAGTTTTAGAAAACCACCCACCTTTTATCAATTCAATATCATATATCAATATAAGGATCTTCTCCATTGTGAAAATATTGACTTGCAAAGCTTGTTCTTTCACATACGATTCTTCCCCTTACCTTTCATAAAGCAAGATAAATTATCTTTTGAAGCACTACAAAACCAATGTACTACAATAAATGTAATTTTATTTTCCAAAATACTCCATCAACATTTTTTTTACAATGATGACCATTCACATCATCGCTACAAAGAACTACAAGTATAACATCTTACTTATGTGTTTTCAGAGATAAATAACTAAATAAAAAATATGAACAATACAAAAAGTCCAAAATTCTCATATACAAAAAAATAATTACATCATATCCACAATATTATATTTCTTAAAGATCGCCCATTTGACCATAAAGTTATTCTCCTCTTTATCCTTCATTTTCTTTCCCACTAAAAGAGAATCCAGTATCATTGACCCCTGCCATAAAAAAAAATAGTATATTTTTTACACATTTTAATACCTATTATATATACGTTTAGTGATTTTATAGACGTTTAGTGTTAAAAAGAAATAGTTTGATGTTTAGATGTGTGGATTGTGATTGATGATGGAGATCGTCTTGGTCATGGTAACCTATACTCTAGGGAAGAGTAGAGGACTATAAAAACGAAGAGGATGTCATTGTGAATAGTAAAATGAATTCACCGGTTGGAGAAGAGGTTAGGGTTTCATGGCGGCGATGAAGCCCACGCCTTGACGGTCTGCATTCATCGGCTTCAGCCTGCAACCTTTTTGGGTATGGTTTTACTAGCTCTGTAAGCCATTGGTTTGGATGGCCAATTTTGGTTTTCTTGTTTTATTTTTGGGTCTAGAATGCACATGGAGTATGTCCCCTTCATAGGGGGCTTAGTACCAACCATGTTTGAAAAAAAAGTGGGAAGTTTATCATTGACTTTTGTTTTATTTATGGTTTTTCTGCGACTGTTCCTCCTTTGATGTCGGGTTTCTAGGGTCTTGTCAGGTATGTTGTTGGTAGTCCTATCGAGTAAAGCTGTGACAGTTCTTGTCACTCTCTTTAATTATGGACTGTGGATGGATTTTCTGTTTTCTTTTTTTTGGAACGAGTTTTTGCTAGGTTTGCTAAGATTGGACTGCCCGTTTTTTATTGTTTCTTCTGGTTAATGTTTGCTTGGGGGCTGCAGACCCTCTCCTATTTGTCTTTTGATTACAACAGATACCTCTGTTTGTTGTCGGTATTGCTTGGTGGCGTTCTCTCTGTTTTCTTCTGGTACTCATCGGACTGATGGTGTCTTTCACGGTGGTTTTTCTTTGTTGTTTCTGCTTGTTTCCTCTCGGGTGATACATTACCCCTAGTTTCTCATCCCGTGAAGTTGGTAGTGTCTCACATGTTTCCTCGTTTCTTGGTCCTTGTCCTTTGATGTCAGTGTTTTTGTCTCTATGCACTAAAGCCGGTTCTCTGTCACCATACTGCATGGGGATTTTAGCCAGGGCTTATCTATCTTCTTGTCCTCGTTTAGGCGACTGGTGGGTCTGGTGGTTTCTCTTGGGAACTGGTCAATGGTATAGGTTTTTTTCGAATTGTTAAGGTTTTGGTGGGCTTGGATTTCATGGACCCCAGTTAGTCAAAACCCTTGGGTTTTGATGGTGATATTCCCCATCCTCTCTCAAGAGGGGGAAACACCTTCTCACGTTATAAGAAGAACGCAAAGGTTGTTAAATCCCTCGAAGATAAGAGGAGTTACATGCTGGGGTACAGAATGTATATGGACAGGGTGGCAGCCCTTTGCAGCAAGGCCTTGGCGGGGCGACTTAAATATGTTAGCATGGGTAAGAAGGAATGGGTTGATTGGGAACCCTGCCACTGGAAGCCCATACTGAATTATGTTCCTACAATATTCCTACTGGATAACCTGTGGTTCGTTATCATATTTATGGAAGATAATGATGTGACCAGGATTCTCAACTCCGGATGGACCATCAATAAAGGCTCTTTGGTGCTCAGCAGATGGCACACAAACTTTGATCCCCTCAGAGAGAGGGTGGTCAAGCGCCATCTGTGGGTTTTACTTCCTGCGCTTCCCTTCCCTCTTTGGAGCAAAGAGTTCCTCATTGGTCTAGCAAAATATTTGGGGAGATTTGTTGCAGTGGAGGATGAATTTCATCTTATATTTGACAAGAGAATGGCCAAATTTTTGGTCGAGATGGATATTTCCCATGGTTTTCCTACAGAGATTGATATCCTGTGTAACAATGTTTCCATTTGTAAAAAACTAGATTATCTCAACATTCCTTTCAGGTACAATGTTTGTCATGAGGTGGGGCACCTTAGTCATTCTTGTCCCCTGATCCTTCAAGGTTTTCTGCCTTCTTCCAGGACTAGCTCTGACTCACCACCTAATAGATCATCTTCGCTGAGCCCCCCCCCTGGGGAGGTTATTATCAATGATCTTGTTGAAGGTATGTATAAGTCACGCTCTCCTACAATTTATGATGATTTAACAAAAGGTGATCTCCTTTACATACAGGATGTGGAAAATTGTAGGTCTTTGATCCGGATTTATGTGTGAATGCAATGAAAGAACAGATACAGAGTCATAATAATAGACATTTTGCAAAGATAACAGAGATACAATAAACAAATATTCTATTAAATTGCGGAAATAGAACATACTGTAATACAATTGCTAGAATGATGGTAGCTATTTCTGAGAAGAGATGTGGCTGCTACGCTCATTCATGCCAAGCTGAGTACAAAATGAGGCCAAAGGGCCTATTTATAATAATAATGAGGGTGAGAACCCCAACAGTCCAAAACGTAACCCTAGAAGATGAACCGTCATAAAGTTTGCGGCCCCAAGGTGGTAAGTTGAATAGTCAACTTTCCGGGGTCATAACTTTTGCATACGATCTCCAATTTGGGCATTCGATAACTCGTTGGAAAGGTCTATCTAAAATTTACAACTTTTGGTAGGCCACGTGCATGTCAATAACAACCGTTTGGCTCCGAATCACCAAAAAACATCGTTTAGGGCTTCAAAACGGCCCCAGAAGTTTTGGACCTGAAAAAACGTAGAAAAATAACTAGGAAACTACCACAGTGGACAATTGTTTTGAGCCAGTGGAATAGGTGAGTGGCCACTGATCTCCATCTGGATCAATCCTCCCTCCTTAGGAAGCAATGGTATCCATTGCGTCGAATCTTGTATCATATCTTGAACTGTGTCTTGAGTTGATCTCCTAGTGCAACATTTGTTGAAGTGAAGAGGCTTCCTTTCTTTGACATTCTGTGAGGGCTGTAATTGTTGTATGGATGATTTGTTTCTGGATGAGCACCTTGAATGCATGACCTTGCATCGTAGAGGTACTTGGATAGATGAGGAAACAATGGTTCTGTCTTCTTCTTGTGTTTGATGAGCAGAGACACCTTGTGCAAAGGGTGTGGACCTCTCTGTGATCTTATGTTCTCCTTTAGACGCAATTGTTAAGAGAAATAATTTTATGATATGGGAGCTTATCTTCCTACCTTGCGAGACTTTGTTAAGTGCACCGATCTCTAGTATTCGATGGAGTTTTCCTCCCAAAGTAACAATGACGCTACGAGGTCATTACTCATATACAGCATGACGCTTCCACATATATGGTTGTCCTAAAAGAACATCACAAAATTCAAGTGGGGCCACATCACACAGTACCTCATCTTTGAAAGGCTTGATGCCATATGGTAGGAGGCATTGTTGAGTAATGCAGATACCTCGTCCTTGGCTTAGCCAACCGATGCTATAAGGTTGCGGGTGTGCTATTGTCGGAAGCTCCAATCTCTTGACGACTTCTGCTGAGATCAGGTTCTTTTGGCTACCGTTGTCGACAACAAAATGTAGAGGCATTCCCTTCACCCACATTTGCGAGTGGAAGAGATGCTCCTCTGCCTCTGACTCCTCAGGATCCTCTAGTTGAATCTGTGTGGTAGCAATAGTGACAGTGGGGTCTACATTAATGATATAGCTCCCATTGTATGCGGTTGTCGCATTGGGATCGGAATCAGAATCCGGATCCGATTCTGAAGATTTGATCTCGGCCACTAATGACTGCTTTGAGCGACATTCATCAGTGTTGTGCCAAGGGATTTTATGAAATTCACCCCACTTAGCAATGTCCTTCTTTGTCTTTCCATCCCCCTTCTTTGCTTGTGGCAGGGACTGGTTGTCCTTTCCTTGTCCTGTGTTTTGCGGGCCAAGGTTTCCCTTTCCTTGCTTCTGCGATGGGTGCGTAGGTCCAGAGTCTCGCTTGTTCTTTTGTCAAAATTTCTCCTCGATTTTGATAGCATACCGATAGGTGGATCCAAGTGAAGAGATGTCGAGTAAGTCCATCTCAGTTTGGATGTACCGATGTAGACCATTGCGATATTTCAGAATCAGGTGTCACTCGGAGTCCTTGATACCCAGCTTTGTATGCAAGGTATGAAATTTGTTGGTGTACTTCGACACCGTCTGGTCCCTTTCTTGACCCAGAATGGTCCATTTTGTGTACTGGTCATCATAATTTCCCATAGGTAATACTGTTCCCTAATGACATCTATGAAAGAGGCCCAAGTGGGATTTGTTTCAAACATTCCAGACTCGTCTGATGAGTTTTTCTCACAATAAGTACCCCACCAATTTTGGACATGGGGGATTGCCTTAAGGAGCGCAAAAGTGATCTTTTCTTTGTCGAAAAAATTGTGGACAGAGAAATACCCTTCCAGAACATTCAACCAATTATCCAGGGCATCTGCATCGATATTACCTTCAAATAAAGAGATATCGAAGTTAACTTGTACCTTAAAGGGAGTTGCATCCCCAAACCAACTGCTTGTTGAAGATGCATTTGCCATTGCCGGCATTCGCAGAAGGATTTTGGAGAAACTATCCATCATCTCATTCCTCTGTCGCTCGAGGGATTCCTCAAGCAGCAGCTTGATAGGATCTCCTACTCCGTTGTCTCTCTTTTCTTCTGCCATGGGAGGTCGTTTGGGATGGCGAGAATGATCAAGTGAAACTAGTTCGAGACCAAACTCTCTATACTCGAACATCGTTGGGGACATGCACCGAGAAACAATCAAAGAGAAGATTGCTCTGATATCACTGATCCAGATTTATGTGTGAATGCATTGAAAGAACATATACACATTCATAATAACAGACATTTTGCAAAGATAACAGAGATAGAGTAAACAAATATTCTATTAAATTGCGGAAATAGAACAAACTGTAATACAATTGTTCGAATGGTGGTAGCTATCTTTGAGAAGAGATGTGGCTGCTACGCTCATCCGTGCCAAGCTGAGTACAAAATGAGGCCAAAGGGCATATTTATAATAATAATGAGGGTGAGAACACCAATAGTCCAAAACGTAACCCTAGAAGATGAATTGTCATAAAGTTTGCGGCCCCAAGGTGGTAAGTTGAACAGTCAACTTCTCGGGGTCATAACTTTTGCATACGATCTCCGATTTGGGCGTTCGATAGCTCGTTGGAAAGGTCTATATACACTTTACAACTTGTGGTCGACCAAATGCATACCATAAGCAACCAATTGGCCCTGAATTGCCAAAAAACATCGTTTAGGGCCTCAAAACGGCCCCAGAAGTTTGGGACCCAAAAAACTGTAGAAAAATAACTAGGAAACTGCCATAATGGACAATTGTTTTGAGCCAGTGGAATGGGTGAGTGGCCACCGATCTCCATCTGGATCAGTCTTTGGCTTCGAGGAGCTGTTGTCCCCTGATTGTCCAGTCTGATGCTCCTACTCTTGATGGCTCCACTGGCAATGAGTCTTTGATTTCTCCAACCCAATCTTACACCCCTTTTGGTGAGATTCCCCCTAGATTATTAATTCCCTTCACATCCTTATAGGATAAGTTGGGAGGTGTTATTCCTCTTTTCGATACTGACGAGTTTCCTCCACTCACTCACTCGGGTGGGCTTGCATCTGGTGCAAGTCCCTACAACTCTCCTACTTTCTCTAACTCAGATTTGATGAAGTCTCTCACTATATTATCATCCAATTCTCCTCTCTCTTCGTCTACTTTTCCTTTAGAATCTACTAGATTTGAGAATGTCAGGACCAAAAAGTCTAGGAAGAAATCGGTCTCGGAACCTCAAGAAAGCAGTGACTCTCCTCATTACACTCCTCTCTATGTTAGGATTAAAGCTATAGCCAAGGCCTCTCCTTCTCCTTCTCTTTCCGTTTTTTCTCTCAAGGTGCCTAGAGCTACATCACCCACCATAGATGGTCCTTTATGAATATTGTAACCCTGAATGTTTGTGGTTTTAGGGGATTTTCCAAACAAAAATCCCTCAAAGCTCTCTTCTCTTCTTTAGCTCCAAACATGATACTTCTCCAAGATATTATGTGTGATCACTACCATGCTCTCCTTCTCCAAACTCTTAACAGGATGTGAATTCTGTGCACTTGAATCCCGTGGCCTTTTAGGAGGTCTCTTGATAGGATGGAACTCTCTATCATCCCATTGCAAATCTTTTCAAACTAATGCTGGTATTTTAGTCAAGGCTAAATTTCAAGGATCTGACTCTAAACTCTTTATCCTAAACTGCTACAGTCCTTATATGAACATAGTACTTTTTTGGAACAATGTGATTGCTAGAGGTGTTTTTGGAATTCCTAACCTGATTTTTGCTGGTGATTTAAATTTCACACTTAAATGATACTGATTTTTGGGGTAAATCGGCCAAAATGGACCCCCTGGCTCCTTTTTTCTCACAGCTTATCAAAGATGTCGACTTGATAGATATGGCTCCATCTTGTGCACACCCTACTTGGAGAAATGGTAGGGTTGGGGAGGCTGGCATTGTTAAGATTCCATATGCTAAGCTAGATTATAAGCATTAAATTCAATTTCACAAAAAAATCATATAGATAGGATCACTGAAAGAAACAATATCAGAAGATCAACACAGATTTACCCTGGGAAAACCCTAAAGGGAAAAACCCAGCAAGAAAAGCTTCCTCAATATAGATGATCAAAAGATAAAAGATAAGACTTCAGACTTGTCCTTCTCCTCCTTGCAGATAAGACTCTCTCTCTCTCTCTCACGCTACACAAGTGTGTGTTTGTGTGTTCAAATGAGGAGCGCCTCTCTCCTATTTATATTCTTTCATTCACTTGAAATTTCACTGAACCAAGTCGGCCCCACTAAACTTGACTGGGCCGACTTCTCTAGGAGGAATCAAAAAAATTCATTATTATATTCTGGAGGGTGCTAATGACCCAAATTACAATGGAGGGATTTTCCTCATGACTCTTTACTGACCTAGTACAATATTAATGATTCTCCCGACAGGAACATCAAGGTACAATAAGTGAATACACTTCGAAGTTACAATAATTCAACACTCTCCCTTAACGAGAAGGGTATCCTACAACAACAACAATGACAATAGTAGGAGAAGGAGAAATACCATCTTCAACATCATCAGGGTGATACATCTATAAATCATTGGAAGATTTTTCATCATCTTTGACATATAGTCTTCATCTTCAATTTCAGCAGCAGCAACACTTTGATCATTCGATCGACAACATCATCATCAGTATTTTAGTCTTCTTCAATCAGCAACATCATCGTCAAAAATACTTTGAATTCTTGATCAGCAACATCATCATCACCAATACTTTGAGCAACATCATCATCATCAGCATCAATACTCTGATTTTTCGATCAGCAACATCATCATCATCATCAGCAATACTCTTGATCTTTCGATCAGTAACATCATCATTATCATCAGAAATACTCTAATCTTTCGATAAGTAACATCATCATCATCAACAACCTACAATCCACAATACGAAGACGAAAGTCTACAGATCACTTAGGACTTAATTCCATGGATGATACAATCCTACCACATTCTCGAGGACCGAAGTCACCGGATACTATTACGGGATAATCACTCCCTATCACTTTAGGACTTAAGTCCAAGGATGATGCAATCCTACCACATTCTTGAAGACCGAAGTCACTGGATACAATTATGGGATAATCACTCCTTATCACTTTAGGACTTAAGCCCAAGGATGATGCAATCCTACCACATTCTCGAAGACCGAAGTTACCGGATACTATTATAGGATAATCACTCCATATCACTTCAAGACTTAAGTCAAAGGATGATGCAATCCTACCACATTCTCTAAAACCGAAGTATTCGGATTACTTTAGGACACGTGTCCAGGGATGATACAATCTTGCTTCTTTCTCGGAGATAGAAGTCTATGGATCACTTTAGGACAGGTGTCTAGGGATGATACAATCCTACTGCAACATCATTGTTCCCCCTTTCGGGGAAGGTCTTTTAGAACAACACCAAGCTTGTCTTGAAAGTATTCAAACTTTATTTGAGACAGAGACTTCGTCAACGCATCAACAGCTTGTTCATTGGTACTCACATACTGGAGCTTTATGTCTCCCTTCTATATCATATCTCGAATGTAGAAATACTGGATTTCTATGTGCTTCGATTTATCATGGAACACTGGGTTCTCCATCATCTTTATACAACTCTGGTTATAATGTAGAATCACTGTGGTATCCAACTCTAGGTTAAATAGACCTGAAATCAGCTTTCGAAGCCATTTGGCTTCACAACTAGTAGAGTAAGATGCTATATATTCTTCTTCAGCCATGCTAAGAGCAACACTGGACTATTTCCTGCTAAACCATGAAATCATAGAAGACCCCAATAACATCCACCTGATGTGCTTCTTCTGTCTAAGACACTTCTAGCCCAATCTACATAAGTATAGCCAAACAATCTATAGTCATGGTTTCCATCATAGTATAGACCAAATTCTATAGTTCCTTTCAGATATCTCATCATACATTTTGTAGCTACCAGGTGAACACGTCTAGGTTGAACTAGATACTGACTCAAGGTGTTCACAGCAAAACAAATGTTTGGTATGGTATTTGTTAGATACATCAGTGACCCAATAATATGTCTATATTGAGTCATCATATCCACTAACTCTGATGATTCATCATCCAACAACTTCAGGTTGGTATCCATGGGTGTGACCATGGCTTTACTTTCCAACATATCAAATATTTTCAAAATTTCTACTGCATACTTTCCCTAATTGAGAAAGATTCCTTCTGAACTTTGCCACACTTCCAGACCTAGAAAATAGTGCATTAACCCAAGGTCTTTCATCTCAAATTCTTCAGCGAGCTTCTTCTTGCATTCTTTAATCTGTTTCTCATTCCCTATCAGAAATAGGTCATCCACATATAGTAATAGTATGACAGGTTCATCTTCTATAACCTTGAAGTAAAGGTTAGGATTGGCTTTAATCTTGGTAAAGTCCAAGCTCGTCAGGAAACTGTCTATCCTTCCATACCAAGCTCTAGGAGCTTGCTTCATCCTGTACAGGGCCTTCTTCAACTTACATATGTGAGTTTGTCTGTCTTCAACTTCAAATCCTTGTGGCTGTTCAATGTATACTTCTTCCTCTATCACACCATTCATGAAGGTTGTCTTTAAATCCATTTGGTGTAAGTCCCACTTCATCATGGATGCAAGTGCCATGATAGCTCTAATCGAAGTATACCATGCTACTGGTGCAAATTTTTCTTCATAATCAATTCCCTCTTTTTGAGAGAAACCTCTAGCCACAAATCTTTCCTTGAATTTCTCTATACTTCCATCAACTGCATGTTTTATCTTGTAGATCCACTTGGAAGATACTACACTCTTGCCTTCTGGTTTGGGAACTATATCCCAGACATCATTCTTCATTATTGATTGGTATTCTTCTGTCATTGCTTCTACCCATTCTTTCTTCTGTACAACTTCTTCGTAGTTTGTAGGTTCTTGAACTACAAGATCACACATTAATGCTACATAGTTGTAAAATGGCTTGGGCTTCTTGCTTATCCTTGTAGAGCCTTCAAGAGCTCCATATCTTTATGCTTCTTGATAATTTCCCTTTCCCAAGCAGGATTTCTCTTCCGTGATATCTCCATCATGGGAGGTTCTTATGGTTCCATCATATCATGACCTTCAGGAGTTTCATCTTCAAGAAGGAATGTAGCCTCTACATTTCTGGGAGGTACATATTCCTCATATACTTCTTCATGTTGACATTTTCTGGATCTCTTGAGAGCTGCTTCTTCATCGAATGTTACATCTCTATTGATTTCCATGTGATGGAATCCATGAATGTAAATTATGAATGCCTTGGATACTGCACAGTATCCAACAAATATTCCCTTCTTTTCGGAAGGGTCCAACTTGGTTATTTTCCCTTTCGGTATGTGAACATATACTGGACAACCGAATATCTTGAGGTGACTTATCTTAGGCTTCTTTCCTGTGAACATTTCTTCTATGGTCTTGAATCCAAGGGAACTGTGAGATATTCTATTCTATACATAGAAAATTGTTCTTGCTGCTTCTGCCCATAGATGCATTGGAAGATCTTGATCATATATCATTGTCTTCACTGCCTCCATGATGATTGTGTTCTTTCCTTCTGCAACACCATTTTGTTGAGGATTGTAGGGATTAGTTAGTTCCCTCTTTATTCCAGCATCTTTACAAAAGGATTAACATTCATTTGAAGTATATTCTTTGCCATTTTCTGATCAAAGTGTCTTGATCCTTTTGTCTGAAAGGTTTTTCTATCAAGGATTTGAATTCCTTGAATTTTTCAAACACTTTGTTCTTTTCTTTCAAGAAGTATATCCATGTCTTTCTTGAATAATCATCAATAATGTAATACAGTATTCAAAGAACCTTTAGTTTTTATTTCGCTCTTCGAAAATGGATTCTTGATATTCTTTCCTTTTGCACATCCTTTGCAAATGCCTTCATGGTTTATCTTCAAGTCTGGTAATCCCGTCACTAATTTGTTCACATGAGGTAGTGCTTTGTAACTTATGTGGGAAAGCCTCCTATGCCATAGTTCACTAGGATCAGTGGTCTCATGAACAAGGGTTGTTTCTAAATTTTGCCTTGAGTTTATACATGCCTCCTTCTTCTTCACCGATGACAACTGCATCTTCAATTGTCTTTCCTTTGGGCCATATGAGTACTTGGCCATATATGAATGCAACTCTGTATCCTTTCTTATATAAAGCTGAGATAGAAAGTAAATTCTTCTTTAGACTTGGTACATAAAAAACTTCCTTCATCTTCAGGGGATTTCCTGAATCAAGCTTGTAGCTTGCTTCACCAATTCCTTTGATTGGATATTGATAGAAATCTCCTAGATATACTTTTTGAGGAGAGTTATTTTCTTCAAGTTTTGATAGAATTTTATTTTTTCCCGACATGTGCTTTGAAGCACCACTATCAATAATCCAAGTGTCTTCTCCCGGTGTTACAGACCCAAAGAGTGCAGAGAATAGTACATACTCCTCTGCATCTTCTCTTGCTTGCTTTCTATGAGGTCCTTCTTCTTCTTCTTCTTCATCCTCATCTTCAGCTAGATGTGCATGATGTCTTTTGTTGTTGTTCCTATTCTTGTATTCTTCTGTCTTCAAAGGACAATTTCTGGCAATGTGTCCTACCTTATCACAATGAAAACATTGAAAGCTAGAGTAGTCCCTCCTTGGGATACTTTCTCTTGTTCTTTGGAGCCTTCTGGGAGGTTGAGACTCCTTGTGGTTTCCCTTCTTGAATTTGGGTTGAATTCTTCTTCTCTTGGTATGGGTGGCTAAGGCTTGATCATCTTCCTTTAGTAGAGCTTCTCTATTGGCCACTCTAGCCTCCTCTTGAATACAATCTTCCCATACAATATCAAACTTCATGCTTTCCTTTCTGGCACACATCATTTGGATGAATGACTCCCAGGGTCTAGTGAGACCATTGAGAGCAGTCATAACCAACTCATTTTCATCAAGGTTGTCTCCAATGGCTTATAGTTGTTCCTTGAACTGGGAGACCCTTGTGAAATAGTCATGGATTGATTCTCCATGACTCATCTTGGTGCTCTTCAATTGATCTATTAGATTCATCTTTTTGTTGATGTTTCTACCTTCATACATCCTTTCTAGGTCATCATACATTTATTTTGGAGTCTTCTTGGATGACACTTGAGGGATCAAGTGATCCTTGATAGAGTCAGCAATAATCCTTTGTGCCCTGATCAGATCCTTCTTGTGCTTATCCTTAGGTTCAACCTCTTCAGGTTCTGAACTTCATCCTTGATATATTTTTCAAGATCATTCTCCTTAAGAATGAGGCCCATTTTGTATTTACATGCTTTGTAATTCTGTATGCCTTCTAGTTTGTCCTCAAGATTTGTGCTTGGGGCCATCTCGTCAGGAGATTACAAAAAAATGAAACTTTGGAAAATGAGAAACTGATCTTACTAGGAGATGCGCTTGACTGAGGTGAGTTGATTGGTTTGGTTGGTTTCTAGAGATCTTAAGTCTTCACCTTTCAAATCTGACTTGTGAGATTTTGCAGTGCAGTTTTCTGGTTCTCTGGATTTCTGCAGTTTTCTGGTCCAGTGTCAAACTAGGGTTTGAATTTTCTGGAGATCTACCCACTCAAAAATCTCAATCTCAGGCTCAGTAGATGCGCTCTAGGAGGTTGCAACTTTGCATGCAATCAGATCTTCAAAAATCAAAATTTTTTCAAAACCCTAATTTCTTGTTGGAGAAAGAGAGAGGCCTTTTTCACCTTGTGAAAGCTGTCCTACTTAGGTTAGCTTTGATACCATGTTAAGGTTCCATATGCTCAGCTAGATTATCAGCAATCAATTAAATTTCAAAACAAAAGCATATAGACAAGATCACTGAAAGAAACAATATCACAAGATCAATACAGATTTACCCTGGGAAAACCGTACAGGGAAAAAACCAACAAGAAAATATTCCTCAATATAGATGATCAAAAGATAAAAGATAAGACTTTAGACTTGTCCTTCTCCTCCTTGCAGATAAGACTTTCTCTCTCTCATGTGCTACACAAGTGTGTGTCTGTGTGTTCAAATGAGGAGCGCCTCTCTCCTATTTAAATTCTTTCGTTCACTTGACATTTCACTCAACCAAGTCTGCCCCACTAAACTTGACTGTGATGACTTCTCTAGGAGGACTCAAAACAATTCATTATTATATTCCGGAGGGTGCTAATGACCCGACTTACAATGGAGGGGTTTTCCTCATGAATCTTTACTGACCCAGTACAATATTAATGATTCTCCCGATAGGAACATCAAGGTCAATAAGTGAATACATTTCGAAGTTACATTTATTCAATAGGCATAAGTAAAAGGTTGGACATATTTTTTGCCTCGTCCTCTCTCTTACCTCATCTTCAAAAGCATAAAGTTTGGGCCCATCCATCTGAGGTTTCAAACCATTATCCTGTATGTTTGGAATGGAATACAAAGTTCTGTGTAAATATTTACCCTTTCAAATTTAACAGAGCTTGGTTGTTGGAAGAGGGTTTTTCAAATTTAGTCAAGGACTATTGGATTGTTGATAGATCCCCTTTAGGGGATAATGATATATCTAGTTTGGTCTCAAAGCTCAAGGGGGTGAAGGTGGAGGTTAAGATTTGGGAAAAAAAGAAAAAGATGGTGATGAAGGAAGAACTGTATGATATTCATTTAGGAATTCAAGCCCTATTAGAGTCTTCCCCCTCGGGTATCTTCAATGAGAAAGAATTAAGAAGTTTGCTATTGCTGAAAATTCGCAAAGTAAAACATCTAGCACATGAAAGATTAACTTGGCAACTAAAGAGCAGGTTTATGTGGACTGAAATGGGAGATGCTAACACAAAACAATTTCACAGCTATCCATTTGCACGTAGAAATTTTAACTCTATTTGGGCCCTCAAGAATGAGGGCGAGGTGATGGTGGATGATATTGATCATCTTAAAGACTTGGGTGTTAATCATTTTTCAAATTTTTTCAAGGATGATGGTAGGACTAGCATCTGTGATCAGTTGAAGATTATACAACTTTTCCCTTCTATGCTTTTAGATGAAGAGGCTTCTATGTTCACATCTGAAGTGACTCTTGCTGAAGTTGAGAGTGCTTTAAAATCTTTCAAAAGGGACAAAATCCCAGGTCCGGATGGATGGCCAGTCGAATTCTACCTCTAGATTTTTTTATCTTGTGGGGGAAGAATTACTTAAAGTGGTGGAATTTTCGAGGAGGGAGGGAAGAGTTTCCCCTGGTCTCAGCTCCACTTTCCTAACCCTTATCCCTAAGTGTGAAAGGTCTCAAACCTTTGCAAATTATTGCCCTATCTCTCTCTGTAACTTATTATATAAACTGATCTCCAATATTGTAGCCAATAGTCTAAAGCCTTTCCTTGATCATTCCATTTCTCTTGAGCAGTTTGGGTTTCTTAAGGACAGGAAAATCCTGGAACACGTGGCCATCACCATGAAGCTTTACATACTATTAAATCCAAAAAAAGGAAAGCACTAGTCCTAAAGCTTGATCTAGTCAAACCCTTCGATAGGGTCAAATGAACTTTCCTAAGGCTCATCCTCTTACAACTTGGAATTCCTCTTTTGGGAGTTAACTGGATCATGGGATGCATTACATCCTCAAACTTTGTTATGCTATTCAATGGTACTCCTTCTAGTTTATTCACTGCTTCTAGGGGTATGAGACAGGCTTTCCCCCTTCCCCCCCTCCTTTTTCTCCTGATTATTGAAGGGCTCGGATTACTTATTAAAGATGCACATAGAAAAGGACTTATTAAGGGTATCGAGATATCCTCGAGTCTTTCTCTAACACACCTCTTATTCGTTGATGATGTTGTGCTATTGGGAGTGGGAACGTTGGAGGAATGGAAGAATTTTATGAGATACTAGTTGTATTTTGTTCAGCCTCTGGCATGTGTATAAGTGTGTAAAAATCCTCTTTTTTGTTCAATGAAGTAGAGGAAGATATTTTGAATGGCATATTTGGTTTTATGCCATATAAAATGGATCCTATCATGATGGGTTTCAGATATCTAGGGTACTTCTTAAAACCTCCAGGATATGGCATTAAGGACTGGCGCTGGATCTTCAAAAGATTTGAAAAGAGAATAATCCATTGGACCTACAGACTCTTCTCCATGGGAGGAAGGTTAATCCTAATCAAAGTTGTCTTAACCAGTTTGCCAGTGTACTAGTTTGCATTGCCTCATGTGCCAAAATCTATACTAAACAGAGTCAGGAAGTTCACTTTTTCCTTTCTATAGGGGAGTACTTAGGATTCTCATCATCCACATCTGTCAAGCTGGCAGTCCCTCTCCAAACCATTGGAGTATGGGGGATGGAATATAAGTAGATGGATTGGTTTTGTACCTCTCTTAGGATGAAAAGCCTCTGGATGGCTTTCACTAGCTCAGGTCTCTGGAACCAGCTCATAAGAACAAAATATCTCAAGAACCTATCTGTGGATGTATGGTTATGAAAGAAAGATTTCATTGTCAGAGGCACATCTTTTTTTTGGAATGGTTTCCTAAGAGTTCTTTCATGGATCACCAGGATGCTCAGTTGGAAAGTTGGTGATGGACTGTCCATAAAATTGGGCATTGACCCAATCATTGGGATGGACTCTCATTTTATCCTTTCATATGATCTCAGGGATTACTTATGTGATTATGGATTAATGACTCTTCAGCATATCCAAAACTTGGGTGTAGGGACTACAAGCTAGTCTTACTGGATTTCTATTAATGATTTAGATCTTGGAGGTAGATGGAAGATGGAATGGGATTGCTACATTAAAGGCCTCACTCCAGGACGCATAAAATTATCGGATCATATGGATAAGCTCATGTGGACCCACAATCCTAAAAATGGTGTTGTTTCTGCCAGTCTCGCATATGATTTGATTGTCTCTTCTTCTGTTATCCCTGAAAGGAATTCTGCTATGTCAAAGATATGGGCCTGTAATATATCGCTCAAAGTCAAATTCTTCTTGTGGCTAGATGTTGAGAATTGAATCTCAACTTGGGACGACATGGTTAAAAAAGGCTGGTTGGATCCCAACCGTTGCAGTTTATGCAAAGGGGAAGAGGAATCAGTTAAGCACATTTTCACGGTATGTCCATATACCGTTCAAATCTTTAACTATATGAGCAAAAGATTTGACTTGATTATTTCCTTATCCAATAGTTCTCTCTTAGCTTATCTGGAAAATTGGTTCTCTCAGAATTCGATAAACTCTCATCTCCCTTTATTTATAATATGGTGTATTTGGAAACGAGAAACTGGGCTATATTTGATATTAGGGATGCTGGTACTTCTTCGACCTGTCACCATGTGTTATCTCTGATGAATGAATATCCAACATCACAAAAACCCATGAAGATCAGAGTGGTGGGATCGACACCTGTCCCAAGGTATTTTTTTGGCTTCTTCGATAGGGCTGTTGCAAACACTATTAGGGGTGCAGGTATTCATCTAGCTATCAGTCCGCACCATTTTTATTGTTTAAAGCTGACCTATGGTCACAACACCAACACGAGGACGAAGCTATTTTCTCTATGGGATTTGCTCTATTTTGCGGAATCCATTGGAATTCCTTCTCTCCACATCTTTGGAGACTCTGCTACGGTAATAAATTGGGTAAACAACAAGTTGGCTCTTTCTGCTCTGAATCTAGATTCTTGGTGTAACAATATTACCAAGTTGAAAGACACCTTCTCCTTCCTAGTTGTAAAACACGTTTATAGAAATCATAACGTAAGTGCTGATTGCTGATCAAAGGACGAACTCTCATTGGCCCCTAGCCTCTTGATTTTCACAGAATTTTATGATGATAAGATCATTGAAGAAAGAAATTTGCAGCTCTTTTAGAGTTTTTTATGGAGCTTGGTCTCCTTGATTAGATGGCACGTGGCTCTATCTCAATGTTTCTTTCCGATTAAACTATTTATGATTAGTTTATCTGTGTGGTGCCTCCTTGCATAAGCAACCTGGGCTCTACTTATGCTCACTATTGCAGTGCAGGTGACCAGATTATGGAAGTCTTTGTCTTATTTTGTAGCTCCTAAGATGCCGGTATTCTTTGTTGATCCAACGCAATATACTCTTTGTTTTTGGCTTGAGAATATTTAAGATGTTCTATAAATCAAATCTAAATCTAAATATAGTATAATTATTGTTATAATCACGTGATGCAACTATTTCCTTTAATTCATATAAATAGCAAGAAATAATTTTTTTCTTCTTAGAAAATAAAAAATAGTAAAACAAATTATCAACATATACAATGCAATGCAATGTTGTCTTTATATGCAAGCTAAGCTATTCAAGAATCAAAACTATGATGGCATAAAAAGAGGGCATGACTTGATGCCCTTGTACGTATCTATTAAATGTAAAAAATTATAAGAAAAGTATATTTCAATCACACTAGGTTTTAATAAAAATATTTTTAAGAGAGTTGATCTTCCGGTCCATCGTAGTGGGTTTATTGAATTGACGTTTGAGAGGAGTCATGGAAATGATGACGGACCACACTTAGTCGATTCAATAAACCTTATCTCTCTCAATCACCCACTCGAAGAAGCATGAAAATTGAAATAAAATCATCTTCTTAGATAATTATGTCAAAATCTACTCGTTACACATTTTACCATTATAATTATAATTTATATTAAAATAAAAAATATATTTCAATAACATTAGTTTTTTATTTAATAAAAATATTTATTAAAGAATTTTGTTAGATAATTATGTTAAAAGCTACATGTTACACATTTTACCATTATAATTATGATTCTTTTTAAGAAAAAGTATATTTCAATTATATTAGGTTCAAATATTTATTAAAATAATTTTGTTAGATAATTATGTTAAAAGCTACATGTTATCAATATATATATATTTCAATCATATTAAGTTTTTTATAAAAATATTTATTAAAATAATTTTGATAGATAACTATGTTAAAAGCTACATGTTACAGATTTTACCATTACAATTATGATTACGGTGCCTTGACCATGGCTAGTGGATGAAACTTGGTCTTTATGTGCTAAAGGTGGCTTCTAGGGATCAAGCGACATGGAAAGGCCTTAAAGCATCAAATAAGACCTTTGTATGGGACCTATTTCCACTAAAATGGGATATGGGCTTCATTAGAAGGTTTTTAGTACTAAGATTGGGCCATGGCAACATATACATGAAAGGGGGTAGAGACCTAGTCCTTAGGCCCTAAAACAAGATTTTAGGAATCTATGTCTAAGATTTTCACCTTGAACCACCACACATAATCTCTTGAGTGTATCCTTGAACTTTGAGCATGGATATGGGTAGCATTATCAGTTTTTGAGCACTAGGTATGGGTGTGATGGTGTTAACCATGGTTGCTGAAGGAATCTCAAGCAGTAGGCTCTTATAAAGACCACTATATGGCTCAATATCCTAGAATGATTCCTTGAACCACCATATATGACTTCTTGAGGGGATTTATGGCCTTCAAACGGGGATATGGGTAGCATTCAAAAATTTTGAGCACTAGGTATGCATGGTATTGGGGTTCTAAACATGATGAAGGGAAAAAAATTGGGCCTTAGATATTGAAGGAAGCATCAAAGCATTTATATCCATGAACGACATATTGAACCACCAAAGAGGACCTTTCCAAGGTATCCATGGACTTGAAGTGGGTATATTGGTCCCAATAGGAGTTTTCAATACCAAGCATGCATGTTCAAGCCTTTGGTGGGATCTATGGCCTCCGAGATGGGATTTGGGCTCCATGCAGAGGAAAATGATTATTCCTGAGATGTAGAACCTTCCTTGGAGTTCATCATTACAACTAGATGTAGTTGGCGTAGGCTCTCTTACTACCTTGTTATTTTTTAACAATGAGAAGAGATTTCATAAACATAATATTAATTCTATATGTAGTGTGGGGCAATCCAACAAAGATAATAGCAAGGAAGGTGGCTATATTGGAGACAAATGTATAAAATATGAGTGTTTCAGATTCTATATTCTTGAAATCAAATAGACATCGACCTTTTTTCTAAATTATATATTAGTGAAAATATATAACCCTCTTGCTTTCTTTCTTGTTTTGAATGGAAAATTATTGTTTTCAATGCAAGTATTGGATTTAAGAGTGTTTTCTTAGTCACAAGTTAGCCTTGCATTTACAACAATGGATATAGGATACAATTCAATGAAATACCTCCCCTGACTATTAAGATTGGATATATTTTTCCCGAATGAATAGAACATAGGCCATGAACAACGCATTGAATAAATTTATAGATTTCATCCTCCCAATATTGTTATAGTTGTAGCCCTATGTCCTAAGAAGGTTGAATTTGTAAAACAACAACCCCCTAGTATTCATCCTAAAGGTCTTTTGTTTATGTCTAAGATAAATAACCTCTCAGTTCGTGAGATGGAACACATGGATCTTAACAGGATTTATACAATATTTGTTTTATGAGAAACCAATAATGATCATTTTTCAACAAAACAATGTTGTTATTACATGTGGAGGCAGTGATTTCTCGTGGAAGACGACTGTAGGGTTGAGAGGAGGAAATATGTTAGAAAATGGGATATTATATTAAATTTTCCATTGGTAGAACAACTTACAGGAAAAAACTTTGGCAGCTGAAGGAATCTATGCTTTTCTTCCCATTGAAATGGTAACTAGATTTGCATTTATAATACAGACATATTTTTTACTGGTTTTTTCAAGAGAAAGTATCATTTTCAATAACAAGTTGAACCAGGGAATCCTTCATTGTGTTCCATTAGTTTTTTGTTCATAATTCCATACTCCAATAATTTGTAATGCACCTATTATCGAAAACTTAGGTCTTTAGATGCCTTCCCCTTGACACTCTTTGGTATCCACAACTAGCGCAATTTAGAGATGCCATTCGAACCCAATTGCAATATTAGGAAGTGCTTTTATGTGATGTCATATTTGGGGATAAAAATTTATGTAAACTGATAGAGGTTCAGACAATACTCTTGGATTCGAAATGCATTCTGGAGAAAGCATGAAGACAAGGTCAATAAAGCGACCATAGTCATCTTTTTTCCCATGAAGTACACATAGTCCATCCTTACCACGTTGTGTAGAAGGGTTGATGTATTCAGTTAATGATTTGATTTTATTCTTTCAAACAAAACTTGATGTAGTAGATATTCCAAATCCATTTCCTCCAAACACTAATCTTCTTTTTGTTTCCCATTCTTTGACAAAGGAGAAAGCATTTCTTTTGCTACAGTGGATCCAATATTTGAAAAAAACTGGAAGTTGTTGGATGCTTTTATGCATAGCATATCATAATAGCTAATGTACGAAAACATCAGAGGATACAGATGTCCAACTAGAACTTTCATGTTTGATTGCATTTGGATATCTTCACCTCTATGAGAAAATGACATTCCCTTTATCGATAAGGTGTTCTATGGAAAAACTATGCATGAATATAAGGATTCTCTTAAAATGATGGGAGTGATAAATGAGTTTGGAAAAGGATGTGACATAATTGTTGATCATCATATTTAGATGCATCAATATTTCAAAGCGATAATAAGGTTGTATAAGTATTTACAGGCATCAAAATGGAAGCCTCATGAGAGCACGGTGTTTAAAATTTGGATTCCAGGCATGATAGTCAGCATGATGCAAATTCATGTGTTATCCATGATGTTGACATTCTTTTCAAATCAAGGTTAAAGGTATTGGAAGGCCGATATGGTGAACCATTGATGCTTAAATTCTTCTCTAAAAATTTGGGCGTACATAAACATCCACAAATGGAAGACTATTATTCCTTGTGGTTGGGAATGGACAAGAAATTCTAGGCATCGTATACTAAAATTAGAAGGTTAAGAAATTAAACTCAAGAATTGGGACCAAAAAGTATCTCCTAGGGCTCAAAATCCATCAACAAGGCCTCAAAACCACCACACATGACTTATTTATGGAATCTTTGTCTTTTATTGGAAATACGGGAACCATTAGAAGGTTTTTAGCACCAAGGATGGTTCATGGTGCAATGGACATTATTAAGGGAGGAAACCAACCCCTTGTGATTTAAAATAAGCTTTTATTCATCCAACTCAAAGAATAATACCTTATACCACCACTAATGGTTCCTTGAGAGTATCATCTACCTCTAACTTGGGATATGGGCACCATATGGAGGTTCTGAGCACTTGGTATAGGTTATGTTTCCTTGACCATGGCTAGTTGATGAAACTTTGGCCTTATGCACTAAAGGTGGCTTCTAGGGCTCAAGGGACATGGAAAAGACGTTAAAGAACCAAACAACACCTTTTTATGGGATCTATAGCCTCTGAGAGGGGATATGGGCTTCATTATAAAGTTTTTAGTACTAGGATGGGGTCATGGAAACATAGACATAGAAGGGGGTAGAAACCTAGGCCTTAAGCCCTAAAAGAAGCTTCTAGGAATCTAGGTATAAGAATGTCATCTCAAACAACCACACATAATCTCTTGAGTGTATCCTTGGAATTTAAGGGTGTATATGGGTACCATTATCAATTTTTGAGAACTAGGTATGGGTGTGAAGCTTTTAGCCATGGTTTTTGAAGGAATCTTGGGCATTATTCTCTTACAAATACCACTATATGGATCAAGGACCAAGCTCCTAGAATGATTCCTTGAACCACCATAGATATTGGTTCCACTAGGAGGCTTTCAATGACACAACTAGGAGTTTTTCAATCATGCCACTAGGGGGTGTCTAGGACCATGAATGATACAACATCACACATGACTTACGAAGGACATACTTGGCCTATGCAAAAGGATGGAAGTTTCTTTATGATTTTTTAGAATTAAGTATGGTATCAAGGCCTTGAAATATTCAAGGGAGGAAACCCAAGACATAGCCACTAAAGGAAGCTTCTTGACATCCAGGGCCATCCATGACACCTCAAACCAGGACACAAGACCTCCCAAGGGTATCATTGGCTTATGTGTGGGGATAATGGGTATAGGTAAATACCATGCACTAGGTATATGCCTCAAGTTCCTTCACCTCTAATCCCTTAATCCATAACCCCTAATTCCTAGTTAACCCCAAACACCTAAACCCCCTAATTCATATTAATCCCTAAATTCCCAAAGCCCTAATCACATAAGAACCTAGGCACTAGTAAATTATGGTTTAATTAAGGGATTAAAGGAATTTATGGGGGCGAAATTTAGGAACCAATGGATAAATAGGTATTCATTTAGTACTAAATGTGCTAAACATTACCCACAAAACAAAGTAATATTTAATAGAGGCACACACGCGTTAGTAATGCATACGTTCCACTAGAAGGTGCACGCCCCTACTGAATATGACAATTTGTAAATTCCCCAAGATCTTCTCCCACATTTTTTCCTTGAATTCATGCAATCTGTATTTGCAACACTAACAACTCGACAATATTCTACAATTTGGATTGAATTCACACACCTCTTGGATTTTATGTGCCCATTTGGACTGAATACACACACCTGTTTGACTCTATTAAGATATTTGGAGTGAATTCACATGCCACTTGGACACACTTGACTCTCTTCTTACATCTAGTGGACACATCAAAACATATTTTTACATTCCAATCAAGGAGCTATCTGAGAGGTATGGTGACATTTTTTCCTCATGAAATGTATTTTAGTCTTCATTCACTTAGTTTGGATTGTTTGAATTGTATGAATTATAGTTTTTCCTCATGAATTGTATGAATTGTATTTTAGTCTTCGTAATCTTCATCATGAGAACAAAAAACATCTTACCAAGAAAAAAAAACCAACATTCGCCAAACAATGCTTTCAACCTTTCATAAAGATAACCAAGAAAACTTACTTGCGTCATCACCAATAAACTTGCATAATGATATAAATCAATTGGTTACACAAACATTTTCTTAATTCCTCATGATCTCACTATATCAACTCACATAAGCACCAAAAGGGTCCAATTCTTAATCTTTAGGGGGGGTCTTCTCTCATCCAAAACATGATACTATAATGAAACATGATTTTTCCCTCACCCCTCCATAATGACATCTATAAAACTATCACCAAGATCATTTCCAAAAAGAGTAATCCTGTCATGATTAAAATCACTTCTTAGGAACAACAAGGAAGTGAAAAATGTCATCAAACATATGGCTTCTAGGAAATATGTTGATTGTGAGTACTTAACTTCATAATTCTTCCATGAATTGGCATATCATTGGTATAAAGGTGTGGGGAGTGGTTAAGGATTCGTTGTTGGCAAACAATTTATCAAATGTATCATAGTTTCTCAGTAGGTGATCCACTCCCACAAAAATACCAAAAGAATGGGGATGTTGATAAATATCACTAGGGGTTTACTAGTGAGGCAATTTCATATCACGTCCATTAATATTGGAGGTTTGAATACTCCTAAAAACCTGAAAAATATATTGCCTCATATTAAGGATTCAAGGGGGATTTTTAATTTGACATAGTAATATAAATATTGGGGGTTATTTTATTTGGGTGGGATGAGGAATAAATGTAAATCATGTGAAATATTCATATATATAACTTAATCTTAATATATTGGGAGGACTCTCAAAAAAACCTATCTTCCCACCAGTTCCTCCTATATGTCACACACATTTGTGCCTTATCATATTCCTCATCGAATCTTGTCAGTGACCTATTCCTAGAGAACAAGAAGGAACTACAAAATCTTTTGGCTTAGGATGCTAAT